>VMDR010003108.1:0-77415 GCA_007922815.1 Macrotus californicus | reverse complement strand
CCCCTGATGATAACCCTCCATGTGATCTCCATTTCTGTGATTCTGTTCCTGTTCTAGTTGTTTGCTTAGTTTGTTTTTGTTTCTGTTTTAGGTTCAGTTGTTAATAGCTGTGAGTTTGTTGTCATTTTACTGTTCCTATTTTTGATCTTCTTTTTCTTAGATAAGTCCCTTTAACATTTCATATAATAAGGGCTTGGTGGTGATGAACTCCTTGAACTTGATCTTATCTGGGAAGCACTTTATCTGCCCTTCCATTCTAAATGATAGCGTTGCTGGACAGAGTCATCTTGGATGTAGGTCCTTGCCTTTCATGACTTGGAATACTTCTTTACAGGCCCTTCTTGCCTGTAAGGTTCCTTTTGAGAAATCAGCTGACAGTCTGATGGGCACTCCTTTGTAGGTTACTGTCTCCTTTTCTTTTGCTGCTTTTAAGATTCTCTCCTTATCTTTCATTTTGGGTAATGTAATTATGATGTGCCTTGGTGTGTTCCTCCTTGGGTCCAACTTCTTTGGGACTCTCTGAGCTTCGTGGACTCCCTGGAAGTCTATTTCCTTGGCCATATGGGGGAAGTTCTCCTTCATTATTTGTTCAAATCAGTTTTCAATTTCTTTCTCTTCCTCTTCTCCTTCTGGCACCCCTATGATTCGGATATTGGAACGTTTAAAGATGTTCTGGAGGTTCCTAAGCCTCTCCTCGTTTTTTTGAATTCTTGTTTCTTCATTTTGTTGTGCTTGAATGTTTCTTTCTTTCTTCTGGTCCTCACCATTGATTTGAGTCCCATTTTTCTTCCCATCACTGTTGGTTCCCTGTGCATTTTTCTTCATTTCCCTTATTGTATCCTTCATTTGTTCATCTAATTTGCAACCAAATTCAACCAAGTCTGTGAGCATCCTGATTACCAGTGTTTTGAACTGTGCATCTGATAGGTTGGCTATCTCTTCATCACTTAGGTGTATTTTTTCTGGAGCTTTGATCTGTTCTCTCATTTGGGCCATTTTTGTTGTCTTGATGCGCCTGTTACGTAGTAAGGGGCGAAGTCTTAGGTGTTCACTAGGGCAGGGCAGTCATGTCGCTGCATTGTGACGCTGTTTGTGGGGGAGGGGACCGAGAGGGAACAATGGCGGTTGCTCCGCTCTCTGCCGGTTTTCAGTCACTTTCCGTGCTACGCACAGTCACATTGGGCCCTTCTGGTGCTGGTTCTGGTGCTGATTCCTGGTGGGAGGGCTTATGTACGCTCTAGAACCCTGTGGGGCTCTCCTGTGAGTCCGGGGGTTTCTCCCGCTGCCACCGCCTCCACCCCCACAGGAGTTTTCAGTCAGAGGCTTTGAGGCTTTATTTCCCCGCGCTGGAACTCTGGGTTGCGGGGTCTGTCTCGCTCCCCAGTTGTTTCTCCCTGTTTATCCTAACGAGGGAGTGGGACACCTGGTTTGCAGCCGCCACCTCTCTCGACCAGCCATGCCTTTCCCTGATCCACCAGCCACCGCCCTGCCGCACTAGTCCTTTCCGCCCCTCCTGCCAGTCTAGATGAATGTTTCTTTAGTTTCTTGGTTGTCGGACTTCCATACGGTTCGATTTTCTGTCAGTTCTGGTTCTTTTTTGTTTTAAAATTTGTTGTCCTTCTTTTGGTTGTGCGAGGAGGCACAGTGTGTCTACCTACGCCTCCATCTTGGCCAGAAGTCTAAATTCTTATGGCATGCATTTAAAAAAGCTTACCAAAATTGGTGAATTTTGGGGTAGCCATTTTAATATTGAAGGTGGAAGAAGACGTGACATTTTTGGCCTTTTATGCTTTGTTATTTCAAGAAAGGCAAAAAAGATTTGTGCAATGTATGGAGAGGGTGCTGTGACTGATCAAACATGTCAAAGTGGTTTGCGAAGTTGCGTGCTGGAGATTTCTTGCTAGACAGCACTCCGTGTTTGGGTAGACCAGTCGATAGCGATCAATTTGAGACATTAACTGAGATCGATCAACATTATACCAAGGAGGAGATAACCACCATACTCAAAATATCCAAATCAATAAAGTTATTGGTGAAAGTGAAAAATGTGTCTTTTATTTTACGGGAAGGACGAGATGGACGAGATGGATTTTTGGCCACCCCACTATGTAGGGTACTAAGTAGCTGCACAGCTGCTATGTCCAAAGTGTCTGAACGCACCGAAGGCCGCTGAAACGTCATCCACTTTAAGATGGTTGGTTTGAGGTATGCGCAGTTCGCCTGAAAAGAAAAGCAAATCACGGTTTTGATTTGTGTCCTCACAGGTCTGAGGAAGCGAACAAAGCCTTTTCCGCAGCTGTGCAGATGCATGACGTGCTGGTGAAGGCGTGGGCCATGTGGGGCGACTACCTGGAGAACATCTTTGTCAAGGAGCGGCAGCTGCATCTCGGAGTGTCTGCCATCACCTGCTACCTGCATGCGTGCCGGCATCAGAATGAGAGCAAGTCAAGGAAATACTTAGCCAAGGTGAGGCCGAGAGAATTAGCTGTGACCAAAGATCCCCTGGTGGCCTTCAAACGTGGGTGACAACTTAGCTGTTTCCAGATCCGTGCTGGGTCAGAGGCTCGTTTCAGGCCTTACGTCTCCACACTCGTCCCTCTTCGAAGTTCACTGGTAACGCTGAGGAACTGAGGCCTGGGCGTACTCGGCGTCCCAGGACATTTAAGCAGCAAAGCTGAGCCTGGAGTCCAGGTCTCAGGTCTCAAGTCCAGCCTTCTCTGTGGGCTCACGCCCTGGGCAGGGTCCCTGCTGATTGGTGAGGGTCTGCGAGGAGGATGCACCTGCCAGACACCCATTAGCTCCTGATCTCTCACCCGCAGGGCCAGTGCACGGTCCCAGAGCCTGTCAGGTCCAGTCGCAGGTCCCGTGCATCCCACGACTCCCGCGCACACTATGGGGCGAGGTCGTGGTTGCTGGCATTCTCGAGGGCACAGGGTTGGCAGTTGGACGTGTGCCGCTGCTGACCACCGGCTTGAGCCCTCCTTCAGTGTTGCTCTGGCCCATGCCTGCCGGGAAACATACAAATACTACCCAGGATTAATTCTTGCAGAAAACTTGAGAATAAATTGTTCTTTACTGCTTTGTCCATTCAAGATCTGGATGTTTTTAGAATTCTTTGATGTGGTCTCAACATCTGGAATGCACACCATCAGCACATAGTGGTTACAGCCCACTGGGGAACTCACCAGCTGTGGTAACACAAACCTTCTGTGTCCAACTCCTGATTTGCTGTCTTAGATGTCATTGTTTCTGACATCCTCAGACCCTAGGCTGCCAGCCTGTGGCTGACCTGGTCCTACGGTGGCTCCCCTGAGGTCTGGAGCCGGAGTCGTGTCCCGGAGGGGGCACGAGGTGACTCAGCAGGTGGGCAGCCCGGGCGGTCTGCCTATTGCCTCCTCGGGGCCGCGGGCCAAGCTGATTTATTCAGATGTTTGATTTTTACACGGTCAGTCGAGCAGTCGTGTTGGCCCTTTGGTGTTCGTGTTTCCAGTAAAACTGCTCTACGTGGTATTTCAGTGCGGGGAAGAGTCACTCCTAGGCCTCAGGATTTCCATTCAACCCCAGCACCCCTCTCTCTTAGGTGCTATGGCTCCTGAGTTTCGACGACGATAAGAACACCCTGGCGGATGCTGTGGACAAGTACTGCATCGGCGTGCCGCCCGTCCAGTGGCTGGCCTGGGTCCCCCAGCTGCTCACCTGCCTGGTTGGCTCCGAGGGAAAGCTGCTCCTGAACCTCATCAGCCAGGTCGGTGTGGCAAGGTGTCTGTCCACAAGAAATCACGTCTTCCTTTCACTTTCTTTTCTCCAGAAAGAAACTGTGCATGTTCAAAGTGTGGAAAATAGGTCAAAGAGGCGGGCTCATGTACACATTGAGACACCACTTGATATGGCGCAGTGACGTGATCGAAGACTATATCAGGGTCGAAATGAAATAATCTGTGGCGTTACAGTATTAAAGGGGGATTTCTTTGCTTGAACACGTTACCACATAAGATACAAGTAAAATGAGCATGTTCTTAAAAAATGAGCGTGCCAGAGTGTGCTGGGAGTGGGAGTGGCAGGGAGAGGCAGGCCTGCTGTCTGTGCTGGGACGTCGTCAGAGCTGCGCTCCAGGGTGAGGCTCGCCCGTGACTGGGGGGGCAGCTGCCCTTGGCAAAGGTGCTGGGCCGTGGCCATCAGAGGCCGACAGTTGTGAGCACCGGGGTTGGGGACGGGGCATTGGCAGGCAGCTTTCACAACCATTCTTTGAGAGTGGTTCCAGAATATTCCTCTTCTGAGAAAAGACTGGGTGGGGTTAGAGGAAGGACCCAGACAGTAGAAACTGGGAGACTGCAGTCCATGACACACACAGTGCCTTGGACGGAGCTTCCTTTCATAGGACCACAGTCACGCAGCCTTTTGTGAGCGAGGAGCCTGCCTCTCTTCTCTCCGCTGGTTCACTTGGCTTTTACACTCGGTGCGTCATCGGCGTTGTATCCAGAAGTGGTTCTGCCTCTCTCCCTCGGAGGAGGTGGCTGTCTCTGCGTGTGACCCTTCCCTCGGGGCTGATCTGTGGGCATGCAGATTCAGGTGTTTGTGCTGTCACTCACTGAACGCCTCTCCATGCACATGAGCCGTGCCCCTGCGGCCTGTGCCAGAGCTCAGTGACAACCCCTCGGCCCTTGGGAAGGCGCCCTGCACCCCAGTTTGGTGAAGCTGGGTTTTCTCAGTATGAGTGGAAACACTTTAGTCTCCTCCTTGCTGTGGTTATGCAGCCTGAAGTTACCCACCGATGGGCTGTCCCACAGTTCCCGGTGAGCTGTGCCACATCAAGGCTGGTGTCGCCTCGTGTCTTCCTGTTGGCTTGCGTGAGGTCTTGGACGTGGGCATGTCGCCCTCCTGGGGTTTACTCAGTCACATGACAGTGTGGTTTCTGTGTTGCCGATGTCCCCAGGCAGAACCACAGAAACATGCTGTGTAGGTCTGTCTTGAATCTTTAAAAGCGGCACTGGGTGTTTTACCAGCCGTTTAATCTGGCCTCGGGCGTCAGATCGGGGATGCAGTGTCAGCTTCCTTGGTCCGAGTGCAGACGGTGGCCCGCCCCTGGTTCGTGGTGATTGCTTTGGTACGAAGTATCTTGGTGCAGAAGCAGGGTGGGGGGCAGGCTCTTCATTGCTCTGTGTCTCTGAGCAGGTTGGACGAGTGTACCCCCAGGCAGTCTACTTCCCCATCCGGACCCTGTACCTGACCCTGAAGATCGAGCAGCGGGAACGCTACAAGAGCGGTACGTCTTGGCAGGGCCAGCCGGCTGGGTTGCCACGGGCTCCCGTCCATCTGCTGTGGACACGTGCCTGCCCCACAGCTGGCTGACTTCCTAGCGTGGGGGCTGGTGTCTTCTTCAGCTGTGAGAGGGTAGTTGGGGACTGGAAGGCAGAACCTGATGTCTTGAGTGAAGTTTATGGTTTTCTTTTGCCACAGTGTGATTGGATGTCCGTTTACCGGAGCGACTTGTTCCTTGAGTAGAAATCATTTAGAGAGTTTTTAACCATAGATAATTACAAATAACTTGTCTTGTTAGTTATAAGTGCATCCTGGTAAGTGGTATAAATGTTAGATATTACATTCATGTTATTTAGGTTATAAGGATTAGCTTCAGCTGTCAGAAGAATCAGCACAGAAATCTGTCTTACCGGATGTCAAATTTATTCAAAATAGAATATTTAAGTCAATATTGATGGCTTCAGCTGCCCGCTAAGCACGGCGCTTTGTGAGCACGTTTAATGCACAGGCGGCCGTGCTGCACGACCAGGCTTTCTGCGCAGGTGCCCGTGCGGCCAGTGGGGGCCCTGCCTGCTGTGCGTGAGTGGTTAGGGGCTTGTGCAGCAGGGTTTCGCCTCCAACCCCCGGGGGCTCCCCAGGGGTTCAGGTTTTGGTCATTCGAAAGTTAAGACCTTCTATTCAGTGAGCTGGAGCTAGGAAAATGGGGTTCAGGGAGTTTGATGTCATTCCTCCTGTAGCAAATGACTGTTTTTCAAAAGTACCACTTTACGTGTATGGTTTGGCTTTGCCAGCTGAAAAACGTGGACTTGCTTGCTAAGTACTTCTGGGTTCCCTGAGCTACACAACAAGGAATGTACTGCCAGACACTTTTTCTGGACATTTAAAAGCGTCCTGCGTGGGGTCAAGTTGAGAAAGAGGGCTCAGCGAGCACTTGTGTAGCCTCCCCTGGGTCCCCGCCAGCGCACCGCTGCGTCTGCCTTCTCTTGTCCACGCAGATGCATCCCGTCTGACCGAGGAGCCCCCCCGTGCCCGAGTCCCCCCGCCCCGCTCCTGACCACCAGGCCGTCTCCCAAGCGGGCCTGGGAGATGGTCTCGTGGTGGCCGGCACGCCGGCAGGAACCAGCGTTCCTTTGGCCCGGTGGGTCCCCTAGAGCGCCGAGCTCTAGCACCGGCCAGAGCTGCGCTGACACTGGCGTTGTGTGTGTTGCTCTCAGATTCTGGACAGCAGCAGCCAAGTTCAGTGGGTAACCAGTCCCATTCTGCATCAGATCCAGGGCCCATCCGCGCGACGGCGCCCATGTGGCGCTGCAGCCGAATCATGCACATGCAGCGGGAGCTGCACCCGACCCTGCTGTCTTCCCTGGAAGGCATCGTCGATCAGATGGTCTGGTTCCGAGAAAACTGGCACGAAGAGGTATTTGGGTGTGACCCCGAGTGTCGTTCCGTGCGCTTCGCGGCTGCGAGGTCTTCGTTCAGCTGCCGGGTCACTTCATGTCTGTTGTGCAGTTGGACGATGGAGCAGGCAAAAGCTTAGTGTCTGCTCACCAAGCGCAGCCTTCAGTGTCCGAAGTGGGAGATTTCAAAAGGGGAGGAAATCGAGATGACCACTCCTGCCCTTAAAGGGCTTGCTTTGCTCACGCACGTGAGCTCAGTCGCTCCCACGGCACAGGCCGACCAGGCGGCAGTGGCCCGCAGTAGTCCCCAGTGGCAGGAGTGAGTTCTTTAGTGGTCTCTCGGCAGCGGGCCACCCCGTTAATGGTGTGTGTCTCAGCTGATGGCCGAAGAGTCGGCCTTTGTTGCCCGATACTTTCTTACCAGTTGGCCCCGAGGCCCCCTTGTTATTACACTGCTGTCCCGTGTGCGCACGAGACGTGGCCCGAGGCCTCCGAGTGAGGTTCTCCTGGGGTCAGTCAGCAGAAGGGTTTGCACATGACCAAAGAGGTGGGGCTGTGTCCTTTTTAACGGTCAGGACAGTTGCTCCACATTGTCAGAAACCACAGCTCACGGTGTGGAGCACACACTGAGCCTGCACCCACTGGGTGCTACGGACGTCGCCCTGGTGGCGGCGGGGACGTGCTGGCCAGAGGCTCTGGGGTAGGTGAGCTGCTTGAATCAAGGGCCCTCGTTTGTGAATTGCATCTGGTCCCTTCCTACTAGGTTCTCAGGCAGCTGCAGCAGGGCCTGGCGAAATGTTACTCGGTCGCATTTGAGAAAAGTGGAGCCGTGTCTGATGCCAAAATCACCCCCCACACCCTGAACTTCGTCAAGAAGCTGGTGAGCACGTTCGGGGTAGGCCTGGAGAACGTGTCCAACGTCTCCACCATGTTCTCCAGTGCGGCCTCCGAGTCTCTGGCCAGGCGGGCTCAGGCCACGGCTCAGGACCCCGTCTTCCAGAAGCTGAAGGGCCAGTTCACAACCGGTGAGGCTCCCTCTGCTCTTCCCGCGCCAGGGCAAGTGCCTGCGCCAGTTTTGCTCAGGCTTTCCCTCCTAGTGCCCGGGATGGACTGGCGAGGAATCGGTACTGAGAGGCAGGCACACAAAGTCACTCTCAAAAGGGCATCTACTGCACGATGCATGTTTGTGGAGTATTTGTGAGCTGGCATATGACCCAGAGCTGGAGAGTGGGTTAGCGGTGGCCAGGCGGCGGGGGTGGGTGGAGGTGGGCGTGGCTCTAAGGGGCTCGGCAGGGAGGCTGGGGGTGGACCAGAGGGCGCCTTGCTGGGGGTGCTGGTCACGCTGAGAACAGGCTTGCGCTGGGAGCTCCACCCTCCTTGGCGCCTGCTGCATTGGTGTGATCGGGCCTTCACCGGTTTCTGGTTCCACGTTCACATTGGTGACCCCTCCACTGTTGTCTCTGCCTCTATGGCTGCCATCCAGCCTGCAGCAGCCCTGGAGGAGGGGAGGTGGGAGGACACCGTCTTTGCTGAGTTGGAGGGAAGCTCTGTCCCCAGCAAGGCAGTGAGAAGAGGGGACAGGCGCCTGCCCTGGCCCAGCCTGCAACCTGACTTGGGGTGGGGAGAGCCCAGGGCAGCCCTTGGAAGGCATGGGAGGGGGCCTGGCCCCACTGTTCTTGGCCTGGGTGAGCGGCTGCCTGTGCTGCGTCGTGGGGCCGGCCATCTTGCTCAGCCTTACGCTAATCAGTCCTTGTCAGCAGGACAGTGCCCCTCGTGGCTCCCACGAATCCCTGTCTCAAACAGAAGTGGTTGTGCTTTCCCGACCTTGGGCTCAGGCCCATTAGAGGACGAGACTCTGGTCCGCCATTGGTGCTCCTCTGGGCGGGCATCGAGGGTTGTTTCCACAAGGACTCACCGGCCTTTTGGTCAGCTCTGGGAGCTTCGCTGACCAGAGTGCTTTAAACGGCTAGCAAACGCGTGTTCGCCATTGTTGTCATTTTGATTACTTGCCCTGATTCCTTCTGATGAGCTGGTTGACAATTCTGTCTTCCGGGTATTTTCTCCTTTAGCTCTGCTGGGCCGCTATGTGGGCTCTCACCAGAGCCTCCGTTCCCCAGGACAGCACCTGCTCTCATAGGTGCCCTCTGCACGGCCGAGGGGCTCTGGGGTCCCCGCGCCGTTCCTGAAGGGGGCGGGCTGGCGGTCGTCTCTGGCCCTGGGACAGGTGCCCCAGCTGGCACATCGGGGAGCAGGAGGGGTTCTGAGGCATGGCGCCAGACTGGGTAGACACAGGCCTGTTCCAGCTGGGAGGTGCTTGCACAGTGATTTGGGGGTGAAGTAGAAATAGCCCAGATGACTAAAAACATGCATTCGTATTTTATTTTGAAGATTTTGACTTCAGCGTTCCAGGATCCATGAAGCTTCATAATCTTATTTCTAAATTGAAAAAGTGGATCAAAATTCTGGAGGCCAAAACCAAGCAACTTCCAAAATTCTTCCTCATAGAAGAGAAGTGTCGATTTCTGAGCAATTTCTCGGCACAGACAGCAGAGGTAGAGATCCCGGGGGAGTTTCTGATGCCGAAGCCGACACACTATTACATCAAGATTGCTCGGTGAGTGAGCCCGGCCTGGCCCCGCCGCTGACCCGCTCCCTGCAGACAGCGCCTGCGGGCAGCTCCGCGTTTCAGAGAGCACGGGCGTGCTCGAGGAGTTGAGAGGTGGGGCCTCGAGGCTCTGGTCTGACTGGTGGGTTAAGTGTCTCGTTTGAGTCAAGTTTGTGTTTGCTTCCAAAGAACGTTTTCTGATTGCCCACAGAAGCTTGACGAAATCACGTGTCCTGGCCTTCATTTACACACAGCACAGGATTTGGACGATTCGGACGGTTGTAGGTGTAGTGGGGTGTGTTGCATCTCGTTGGGAGTGCAAAGAGGGCTGGGAAGAGGCTGCCTTAGCCAGCAGTCAGGTGTCTGGGTTTCCCTCTCAGGCGCAGAGCTCTGCTTTCCCACGTGTCCAGAGTTTAATTTCCCGTCCCCTAGGCCTGACCTGGCTCCTGGCCAGGCCCCTCCTCCCTGACCTTTGTCAGTGGCTGAGGCCCATCGTGAGGAGGTGAGAATGAGGGCCCGTCTGTCCCCAGGCTGGCTTCTCGGGGCACCTGTGAGGGCCAGGAGGGACCACCCTGGGCCCAGGGGTCAGCCCTGGGCCCTCCCAGCCCTGCTGCTGCTGTGCTCAGGGCGGGCCAGTGCCCCACGCAGCTCCTGGAGTTGGGTCCCGGAGCGAGTCTTGGAACTCCTGTCCATCTCCTGCCTTTTGTTTTCTCTCTGCTGTGGCTTCTTCTCTCAGACCTTGTCAGAACAGGCGGGGTGTGAGCAGACGCCCGGGCCTGCTCCCGCTCTGGGAAAGCTCCATCTCCCTCTCAGAGAAGAGGGGCAGATGGAGACTCGGGGTGTGCTTGTGCCCGCAGGTTTATGCCCCGGGTGGAGATTGTACAGAAGCACAACACTGCCGCCAGGAGGCTGTACATCCGCGGGCACAACGGCAAGATCTACCCATACCTGGTCATGAATGACGCCTGCCTGACGGAGTCACGCCGGGAGGAGCGTGTACTGCAGCTACTGCGCCTGCTCAACCCCTGCCTGGAGAAGAGGAAGGAGACCACGAAGCGGCACCTGTTCTTCACAGGTGGGAGGGTGGCACGTTAGCCGTGCGGGCTTCCGTCGTGCCCTGTCCGTCAGCCCCGAGCAGGGAGGGCCTTGCAAGGAGGACAGGCTCCCAGGGCCCCTGCCGCTGGAGGGAGCCCCTGCCCTGCATGCAGGCTCCTCACTGTCTCTGGAAGAGGAGGCGCTGTGCCTGGGCCCACTGTTGGCCCAGGAGTCCTCCCCAGGCTCCTGCAGAACCCGGGCTGAATGCAGGTCTTGTCACGGGTCTGTTACCAGCACACTTGAGTGTGCGGTGAGGCCTCTGGACTCCTGGACCCCACACTGCAGTGTGTGGGCACTGCCGAGCTTGCCTTCAGGGAGAGAAACACAAGGCTTGGGGAGTCGGGGGGCCTGGAAAGGCCACAGGGATTCTGATAAGGTGGCAGCCAGCAGCACCCGGCTGAGAGGCTCCCACAGCTGAGTTGTCCCTGGTAATCTGAGAGGGACCTGTGTCTGTCTGTAACAGGACTAGATGAGGCCTGTAATCCCCCCCAGAGAAGAAAACCATTGGTGAAGAATTTTAGTGTTCAGTTCCTGCGTTTAGGAGCTCATTGCAGTGCATACTCTGGTCACGTGTGGAACTGCCTTACGTTCAGTATCGCCAGAGTAAGAAGCAGACTAAAATAACAAGTCCATAGAAAGTTGTATGCATTTTGACACGTACGTAACACGATCGTTAGTGTTGACCCCCACTGTGGATAACGGATGGTTCTTTCCTTCTTCCAAAGCTACATGTAACGACCACCCAGTGGTCCTCCAGTGTGCGCACGTGCCCCGGGGTCCGTGTGAGTTTTTGTACCATGTGAAGCCATGGCAGCGTGCCAGCCACCGCGGTCGGCCTGGCGCTGAACCGAGTGCACCCTGTGCAGTAGCGTCAGAGCTTCTGGGTGCACCTGCCGACAGCCCAGCCGGTGGTCACAGCTGCCGCTCGCCTGCGCAGCAGCACCTGCACCGCACAGTGGGCGGTCTCTGTCCCTTTTAGGGTCTCTGCTAAAGAATTTCTGTCCAGCAGTGCCTAAGCACAGGGTGACGGCAACTCGGGCTCCGTCCCAGGCACAGGGAGCACCGTGCCACGTGCGCTGCCCCGTGTGCCGAGCGTGACCAGAGTTCTTGCGGGTTTGCCCCGCCCCACCGCCTCTGTTCGCAGGACACGCCTCAGGCCGAGGCGAGTGCCGACCCCAGCTCTTCTCAGCCGCCCGCTTCCCTCTCCCTCTCTCCTCAGTCCCGCGAGTGGTGGCGGTGTCCCCACAGATGCGCCTCGTGGAGGACAACCCCTCGTCTCTCTCCCTCGTGGAGATCTACAAGCAGCGCTGTGCCAAGAAGGGCATTGAGCACGACAACCCCATCTCCCGGTTCTACGACAGACTGGCCACCGTGCAGGCACGCGGGACGCAGGCCAGTCACCAGGTGTGAGATCGGGGCAGGGGGTGCCTCTGTGACGGGTGCGCAGGAAATGGGTGTGTGTTCGTGTGCTGGGGGGGGTGAGAAGTTCCATCTTGGATTGTGAGATGGTAGAAACGAGGTGACCGTGGACTTGGTGAAGGGACATTTGTTGCAGATCAGCTGTTCTAACAGGAAAAAGAGGTAAGTTTTAACCTTAGAGAGGTTCCCAGTTCTTTACCTGTGCTTACAAAACAAGTCAGTTAGGGTTTAGAAATAACCTCATGGCAAACTCGCCTGCAGCCAGACCTGGTGTCCACGGCGTGAAGCTGCTGTCTGCTCGGTGCTCAGGAGGCCTGTCATGTGCTGCACTTTCTGAAACACGAAGTGACCAGCCCTGAAGTTGGGCTCGGCTGTCTGGGTCGCACACAGACTCTGCCTGCACCCGTTGTGGGGATGGAGCTCCCTCCTCACCTGCAGGTCCTGGCCTGCAGTGGACAGCAGCGCACGCGTGGGCTCGTGTGGGACCGTGGGTGTCACCACAGGGCAGCTGCCTCGGCCTGCTCCCCAGAGGCTGCGGGGGCCCTTGTCGTGCTTTCCGAGGGCCTCGCAGGTCCTGGGAGTAACACCGCAGGGCTGGAAGCAGCGGCCTCACCTCCATCCTGCTGGGGGCTCGTTTCGGTCCGTCTGGGTCCCGGAGGACTTGACTCTGGCAGTGCTTGGTACAGGCCGAGCCCAGGTGGTTCAGGCCGCGGGGTCCGGTGCAGCCTCCACCTTGGTGCTGGCCGGGCCAGTGGGTGCCTCTGTCTGGCTGGGTTCTGGGGACAGCTCATCAGCTCCCTTGGGAATTGGTGTCAAGTCCTCATTGGGGCCCAGGTCACTCTGGACCACAGGACGTTTTCAGGTTTTTGTGGAAGATGGAGGGATGGTGTTCTGGAGGCTGCACTCACCTGTGACAGTGTGGGGCCAGCGGCCTCTGTGCACAGATGTGCCCCCATCAGAGCTCTCTGTCTTCCCGCGAACAGCACGTCTGACCAATGCTGTCCAGCTGAGTGCAGTGCTGGGGCCGAGCTGGACCCGCGAGAGGCAGCCAGCGACGTGGAACACCCCGCCTCGCGCCCTCCTCTTACGCTGCGTGCCCTAGTTTGCTGTGTTACTAACTCTGCTCCTTGTCTTTTGCGTCTTTGTGACACTAACAGAGATATAATTCCCGTGCCGTAGAGTTTGTTCACCCTTTAAAATGTAGTCCTGTGTGTGCAGAATGCCCACAGCTGTGTGGTGATCACTGCTGCCTGTGCCACATTTCGTCAGCTCCACGGAGACCCCACGCCCATCAGTGGTCGCTCGTTCCTCTCTGTCCCCCGTCCTGGCAACCCCAGGTCTTTTTGTCCGTGCATGTGCCTCTTTTGGACACACCATGTGAATGGAGTCAGGCAATAGGTGGTTTTGGGGCCAGCGTCTTAGCTCAGTGTTTTCAGGCTTCCTTCATTTGGCAGCATGAGTTAGTAGTTTCTGATTGCTGAGTGGTGTCCCTCTGTGAGCATGCCACGTTGAAGTCGCTGTTTGTCAGTTGATGGACTTCTGGGTTGTTTATGCTTTTCCAGCAGGACAGCTAATGCTGCTGTGGGCGTGTGGGCGTGCTTCTGTGTGGACATGCGTTTCCACTTCTCGGGCACACAGGTGTGGACATGTGTTTCCACTTCTCCCGGGCACACAGGTGTGGACACGCGTTTCCACTTCTCCTGGGCACACAGGTGTGGACATGTGTCTCCACTTCTCCCGGGCACACAGGTGTGGGTGGACATGCGTTTCCACTTCTCTCGGGCACACAGGTGTGGGTGGACATGCGTTTCCACTTCTCCCGGGCACACAGGTGTGGACACGCGTTTCCACTTCTCTCGGGGCACACAGGTGTGGGTGGACACGTGTTTCCACTTCTCCCAGGCACACAGGTGTGGACACGCCACTTCTCTCAGGCACACAGGTGTGGACACGCGTTTCCACTTCTCTCGGGCACACAGGTAGTAGTAGAGCTGCTGGGTGGGTGGCAGCTCTGATGTGTCCGACACTTGGTGGACTGCCTGCTTCCCGAGGTGACCGCGGCATACGAGGGTGCTAACCTCCCACGTTCTCGTCCTTGCTGGCTGCTGTCTGTCTTGGCTCTCCCATTGGCTCTCCCAGTGGGTGTGAAGAGCTTGCTCCTTCTGTTCAGGACCAGTGATACTGAGCGTCTTTCCATTTGCTCACTGGCTCTTTGCATGTTTTCTTTGGAGAAAACTCTATTCAAAGCCTTTACTCATTTTTAAGTTCGGTGCTTTGTCTTTTTGTTGTTGATTCTAAGAATGCTTTATACATTCTGGGTGTAAGTGGCTTGTTACAGGTAACTTTTTATTTTCTGAGTATTGGCTGTCTTTCCCTGATCCTTTGAATGTAATGATTTTTTGTTGAAAACTGGACGTGTTAAATAATGTAACTATTTAAGTAACACGATTATTAAGTAACAGTGTCAGACTAACACGACGATTTAAAAGCCCCTGGAAGGCAGGCCCTCTCCACGGGTTTGTCGTCGTCGCCGGTTTTGTCGGTGTGGCCACGGAGGCCACCGCTCGGTTACCAGCCGTTTGGTAAAGCTTGTCTCAGGTGCCGTGAACCAGCGAGCCTTCCACCTCTCTGAGGGCCGTGTGCGTGCGTGCGTGCGTGTGTGCGTGTGCCACCGCCTGGCCTTCACTTCTGCTTGTGCAGAGTCTCGGGGCCCAGCAGGAGAGGGCACAGGGCCTGCCGAGGGTGTCCTTGAGCGTGGGCACGGCCGCCCAGGTTCCCAGGACTGTGCCGCAGCTTTTCACAGCCCCTGTCCTGTCCTCTTGTCCCCCAGCTCCTCCCTGGTCTGGCTGCCCCTGGGCGCCCCAGCAGGCGTCAGGGCCTCGGCACCCTCCGTGCAGAGCGGTCGTCCGAGTTGTTTTCCGCAAACAGGGTGTTCCTCACTGAGTGAGCCCTGCGTTCACTCAGAGGCGAGCCTGATGAGGGAGACTTTTCTCAGGAAGCTGCCAGACAGATCAGGTCGTGACAGTCCCCTGGGACTCGGGCTTTCTTGGGATCACAGACCCGTTCTGCTCACTGCTTTGCCTGCTAGTTCCTGCGGTCGCCCCGCTTCCACGGCTGTTCTGGATCTGTGGGGAAGGGGGTGGGAATTCGATGACTGAGGTGTCACAGAGCTCGCCCTGACCAGGTGGCTCAGTGGGTTGGAGCACTGTCCCATAACCAGAAGGCCAGGGCACACACCTAGGCTGTGGGTTTGACCCTCTGTCAGAGTGTGTACAGGAGGCAGTCGGTCAGTGCTTCTGTCTCTCAAGTCACTAAAACATCCTTGGTGAGAACTTAGAAAGTAATAAAAATAAAATGCTGTGAAGCTCACTGCTCTCACCAAGACTCCCCTTCGCTTGACTGGGAGCTGCTCAGATTATTGTAAGCTTTCGTTTGGTGTCCAGAGTTCAGGAAAAGGTTGTCTGAGTGATTTTTGCCAGTGTTCCAGCTGCTCTTACAGAGGAGCAGAGTTTGAAAGTCCGCCTCGGCTCTCCCAGAGACACTCCTTTGCGTTTCACAGAGGCGGACACAAGCAGGAACGGAACACGGGGCCGACGGGCTGCATGGCACCTGGTGGCTGCGCAGAGAGCGCGGCAGGGCTCAGCCCGGAGCGGACCTGGTGCCGGTCTGTCCCGCGGGGACCGAGTTAACTCGGTGAACCTCTCACTGGGGCCGACTATCAGCTGTTGACGCTTCGGATCGTCTTGTGGGTCCAGCACCGAGTGCAGCCGGGAGCGCTGCGGTGCTGCCTCTGACTGCGTCAGTGCACGGAGCTCAGTCTGTGAGAGTCTTCGCTACGAGGCGGTGGTGTGGGTTTCTCACGGCCCTCTCGTTCGTTTCGTTAACTGGCCTGGCGTGTTTTGTGGTCGGTAAGTTGTCGTGAGCAGGTGTTTGCGTGGACGTTTTCTGAGGCCGATGTCACACTTAGTCGTGACGAAGTCTTCTGTGTAGGCAGCTCCGCCGTCGCCTTGAGCAGGGGATGCGACACTGGAGGGAAGCCAAGCCGTCCGTGTGTCCCGGGCCTAGACCAGGGACACTGCGTGCGTTTGTCAGCAAAACGAGCTCGGCTGGTACCGAGTGAGACGGCGCAGTTTGAGTTTCCATTTGAAGGAAAAATGGAGTGTTAGGTGGAGCATTACAGTCTTGGCGTGGTTCACCATTCCAGGTCCTTCGAGATATCCTCAAGGAGGTGCAGAGCAACATGGTGCCCCGCAGCATGCTGAAGGAGTGGGCTCTGCACACCTTCCCCAATGCCACCGACTACTGGACCTTCCGGAAGATGTTCACCATCCAGCTCGCGCTGATTGGCTTCGCGGAGTTCGTCTTGCATCTAAACAGACTCAACCCGGAGATGCTGCAGATCGCTCAGGTAACCTGCCGTGCACAGGCAGACCCTTTGCTTAGGAGACGCCTCGTTCTCTGTGGGTCACTGGTGTGTCTCCTCCCGACATTCAGGACACCGGCAAACTGAACGTTGCCTACTTTCGATTCGATATAAACGACGCGACGGGAGACTTGGATGCCAACCGTCCTGTTCCTTTTCGCCTCACACCCAACATTTCCGAGTTTCTGACCACCATTGGTGTCTCGGGCCCCTTGACTGCCTCCATGATCGCGGTCGCCCGGTGCTTTGCTCAGCCGAACTTCAAGGTAGGTCACGGGGTCGTCGGCGAGAAGCCGGGCTGGGTGGCCGAGTGCACATTGTGACCTCACGGGAAGTGCGCTAGAGGGGGGTGTGCTGGCTGTGCAACTGAAGCGTCTTCTCTTGGGACGCGGGCGTAAGATGTGTTCGGGGTGCTCAGGAGCCCGCTTGCAAGGGGCACCCAGCAGCCTTCACTGGCTGTCTCCCCGAGTGTTGGCATCGCACATCCGCTGGGAGCGCTCTGCTTTGCGGCGCCTTCTCTCTGTCACTTTGCAAACCCCACTGCTCCAGAGGGCAGGAGGGGCCTGCAGGCTGGTGCCGTCTGGCTCGGGCTGTGGTGACGGGCACACGGACGTGGCCTGGGAGGTGGCAGCACGCCTTTGGCCACACGTGCGGGGCCGGCGCCACACGGGCTGCTGAGATGGGTCCTCATTGAGTCCTCACAGCTCAGCAGTTGTGCAGACGGGAAAACCGAGGCCCGGGGAGGTGAATGGCAGTGAGAGGTCATCCAGCCAGGGCAGGACACACAGGGTTCGGAGCCACTTCGTGGTGACTGTGAAGCTTTCTCTTCACGGTTGAGCACAGGACACGGTTCATGGTCTTTTGTTTGTTTGTTTGTTTGTTTGACCTCATGAGACCAGCTGTGCCTTTTCTTCTTTCTCTTTTTCTCCCAGATGGGCAGTTTGTGCCTAGAGAAGTCTCTGGACACATAATTGTTTTCCCAGATACTTACTTGGAGTAGTTTTTCAGTCTCTGAATAAACTGCTGACGGCGCTCTGTGTGATGGGCGCCTGCACGTGTCTGTTGCGTGGGACGCTGCTCGGGGGCCAGATGGACTCCTGTGACGTGTGTAGAAAGAAGTAGCTGGTCACTTCCAGAGGGCGGGGCTGTGCTCCGCCGCGGTGGCCAGCTGTTCCCTGTGGTCCGTTTGTGCCGGGACCCGAAACGTGCTTTTGGTCAGATAGAGACGTTGCACTTCTGGAAGTGACTGCAGGGCAACCCTTGGAATATTCGAGTGGCATTTCACTCGAAACCTCTGAAAAGGAGGAGGACAGCACTCCTCACTGCTCTTTAGGGTTGCTTTCGGTTAAGCTGACATTCAGTGCTTGTCAGTGCGGGGTCATTTACGTCACTCAGGAAGTGGTGGCCCGGGGGGCTCGTGCCCACCTGGCACCGGGCGCGGTTATTGTGGTTCACGTCCCTGCGACTGCCAGTCTGTGCTTCTCGGTCCCTTCAGCTTTCCCGCCCAGCGCCCCGGTGCTGTGGCCCGTTCTCTGTTTCCATTTTGTTTGTTTCGTTCTTTGGATTCTGTGTAGAAGAGAAACCCCGTGGTGTTTGTTTTTCCCTGTCTCACTTGTTTTGCGTAGCATACTCCTGTCTGGGTCCATCTGCGCTGCTGCAAGTGGCAGGATCTCCTTTTTGGGGACGGTTGGTTGTATGTATGACCCTCTGCTTTTTACCTGCTTGTCTGTCCACGGGCACTTGAGCTGCTTCTGTGTCTTGGTTATGACAGGTAATGCTTCAGTGAACATAGGGCTGTGTGTATCTTTTTGAGTCAGTGTTTTGGATTTCTTTGGGTAAGTACCCAGAAGTAGAATTGCTAGGTCCCGAGGGAGACCTGTTTTGATCTTCTGAGGAAACTCCACACTGCCATCCACAGTGGCTGTGCCCTCTGCAGTCCCACCGGCAGTGCACGAGGGCCCCTCACTCCCCCGCCCCCCCCGCCGCCAGCACTTGTCGGCTGAGTTCCTGGCTCGCCTTATTTGAGAGGCCTGTTCCAGCGAGGGGTGCCGCCACGCGCTTCTCATCCCGTAGACTGTGCTGGTGTGAACGGGGACGCTGGGCCCAAGGTTCTCTGCAGCCTGAATGTGGTGAACGCCTGCACGTGAAGCTGAAGTGCAGCCCGTTCTGCATGGGGGTCTCTTCTAGAAAACACGTTCTGTCAGGGCCTAGTGACAGAGGTAAAACCCTCCACACGTGTGTGAGGTCACTTTTGAACGGTCTTGGAGCCTGAAATGAAAGCACTCAGCCGTCTTCGACAGTGACAGGGGGTTGTTGCGGGTGTCCCAGCCCGTGAAGATTTGCAAACTTTGTAGTCAGTCTGTCTCCTGAGTGACCCTGCCGTTTTTCCCAGTGACCCAGTACCAGCGCCCTCGTCCTGCCTCAGGTCCCTGCCCTGCTCCTGCAGCCCCCAGCCGCCACCTCCTGCTCCCTCCCGTGAGGACAGGGTGCCCAGACTTCCTGACCTTGGCAGGAGCCACAACCTCCGGCCCCTCCCTCCCTGCCCCTGGTGCCTTCAGCTCAGGGTCCCTGGGTGGTCAGTCATCCTGCTCGCTCTGACCTCACTCACCTGTTGAAAGTCCAGCGTTGGCCAAGCCCAGCCCTCGACTCCTCGCCGCTCGCGGGAGACAGGCGGGTGCAGGAGCCCCCACCACAGAATGGCCATCATGTCTGGCACCGTCAGAACGTAATGCCAGATACGTGGTGCCTGCATCTTCAGTCTCTGCCCTCGGCCTCCCCCTTCCTGTCCTCCAGCTCTGCGTCCCTACCCTCAGCGGCAGCCTTGCTAGCCCCTTCACGAGGACGGGCCGTTGCGGGGAGGGGTCCCTCTGTGTTGGCTCGCCCCTTGGGCACTGCTCCCCAGCACCAGGAGGTGGTCCTGGCAGTGTCCCGCTCTGGACTCTACATTGACTCCGTCTTTCAATCTTCGCATATTTTGAGGAGAGGGGCTCTGTGATGTGCCCTGCTCATAAAAGGGAAGCCAAGGCACAGAGGGTTAAGCGGGTGGGAAGTGGTGGGGCGAGGGCTGTACCTCAGCCAGTGCTGGCGTGGCTCTCCCAGGCCCTCCGACCCCCCCCCTCCCCAGGTGGACTCACATGACACAGGTGTCCGTGCTTGTCCCTTGCCCTCAGACGTGTGTCCTGCGGGATGCACCTGCTTTGCACCCTCAGTCTTTCCTGTTTGTCCTGAGTGTGACCTCCTCACAGACCCTCTGAGACCCCCTCCAGCCTCCCTCACTGCTCTTCCCTCCGCTGCACCCACTGCCACCTGGCACCTCCTGCACTTTGAGACGCGAGCCTCCTCAGAGCAGGCTCGGAGCTCATCTGTTCTCTCTTAGCTGCGGGCCGGGTGCAAGGGTGGGCTGGAGCAGGAGGCAGACAGCCTGGCCCGGAAGCAGCTTGCTCCGTCAGGTGCTGTAGGGTCTGTGCGCCCCCCCATGGGAGACAAGACAGAAACCTGGCCCTCCACGTTGAGGCGTTGTGGCTGCTTACTCCCTGTGGGGGGGCCCGAGTGGCTTCCCGAGCACCTGCGGGGAGCCTGGCCCTGCGGTCCCTGGGGCCGCTGCCCCTGTCCTTCTTGCGTAAACACGGACTGTTCCGTTCTCCCCGGCACAGGTGGATGGCATCCTGAAAACCGTGCTTCGGGATGAAATCATTGCTTGGCACAAGAAAACGCAGGAGGACACCTCCTCCCCACTCTCGGCTGCCGGGCAGCCGGAGAACATGGACGGCCAGCAGCTGGTCTCCCTGGTGCAGAAGGCGGTCACGGCCATCATGACCCGCCTGCACAACCTTGCCCAGTTCGAAGGCGGCGAGAGCAAAGTGAACACCCTGGTGGCCGCCGCCAACAGCCTGGACAACCTCTGCCGCATGGACCCTGCCTGGCACCCCTGGCTGTGACGTGGCTGCCCCCCTCCCGGAATGTGAAGGGTGCCGCCCAGGCTCCCCACCGGCTTCCAGCCGGCCCCTCACCTGGTCCATGTGATTTTGGAAGTCCTGCGCTTCCCCGCTGCACCATCGCTGCGTGTGATGAGGGGTGCATTCAGCTGCGGGGGCTGAACTGTGGGGGGCGGCTCGAAATGCCAGCGCTGACACCCCCGTAGGCCTTCTGAAACAACTTCTCAGGGAGGCAGGGCCCGGCCTGGACTCCTGCGTGGGTCCCCGTCCCTCCGTCCGAGTGAGCGCACAGCAGACCCACGGGGATGGTTCCGTGGCGTCTTGTCTGTAGCTCTCAGAAGTAACCCCTCGCAGGACCTCCATTGCAACTGTCCCGGAAGCCACTTGGTCAGAGAAATGGGAGCTGGTCTGGCGCCGAGCACAGGCTCCTGTGCCACGTGAACCAGCGCAGGTGTCCCCTGAGCGTCTGACCGGTGTCTGGGCAGCCCTGTCCCTGTGCTGTCGGGCGGATCCTGCTGGAGAGCTGGCAGGGGCGCAAGCTTCTTACCGGCCAGCTCTTTGAATGTCCGCTGGACGTTTATTGTCATTGTACCCCAAACTACCCTCCTTCCTAATTTAAAAAGAACAACAGCAACAGAAGTTTGTCTGTTAACTCCAGTCTGTGTTCACATTTTTATACATACGAGTATTGAGAATGTTCTATCTAAATTTGTACAGTGTGATTTTTTTTTAGAATAAATATTTTATAAAAGGATGCATTGTTCCTCCTGTGTTTAATGCCTGTTCCTCTGAGGTGTTTGCGCTCAGGGACTGGAGGGCCCCTGGCCTGTGTGGGCTGTGCCTATGGTGACGTCTGTGTCCTGCCTGGAACTCGGGTCTGAGCCAGGTGGCGTGGTTTGTGACCGGGACAAGCAGGCTGGTCCGACTTTGGTGGCGTGAAAGCGGGCCCGGGACTCTGGTTCCTCCCAGCTTTGTTTCCACACATTGGGGTGTTGCTGTGCGACCTGTGTGGGTAACCTGCACGTGCACCTAGTCCGTGTGTGCGGGCAACCTGCACGTGCACCTAGTCCGTGTGTGCGGGCAACCTGCACGTGCACCTAGTCCGTGTGTGCGGGCAACCTGCACGTGCACCTAGTCCATGTGTGCAGGCAGGAGATTGCTGGGCAGGCGGCAGCTCCACGTGGCTGGAGGCCTCGGGCGCCCCTGTAGGGCTGTATCCTGCGTTTGGAGTGTCCACGCGCAGCTCCACCAGCTCTTGTCCTTCATCCCATGTGCCAGCACCTCAGGTGGGGAGTGGACAGTGCAGAGCCACTGCCCTGGGGGACGTGGGAGGGACAGTCCCCTTGGGCAGTCTGTAACGTCCCAGGATGGGAAACCATGAAGCAAGACAGAGGGCTGGTGGTGGCTACCTGAGTCCTAAGAACAATTATGAATTTAGAAGGACTGTCCCCACTGGGAAGGGCCGCCTCAGGAGGACAGTCTTCACACAACAAGGGCCAGTCAGCAGGGCCCCTTCTGGGCCAGGGCTCTGGCCGTCTCAGGCCCTAGACTCCCCCAGGCCGTGCTGCACCCACACTGATCCCTGGCATGCTGGCCGGCGTGGGGTGAGCCTGCAGCTGCGCTCGCTCAGTCCCACCACCGCCTAGGGGGCAGAACCCCGTGTAGTCCTGGAGCGACCGACGGTGGTCGTGCTGGGTTGTGACCAGGCTGCCAGCCCGTCTGCCGCAGGGGGTGGAGGTGGCTCTCAAGCCTGGCATTGGGAATCCTTTGGCCCCTGAGCCGTGAGGTGCCTTTGCTCCCTGAGAGAGGTGTGAGTGGTGTTTGGGTAAAGGGAGCCTGGAGTCCGTGTCCTGGCGAGGAGGGCTTGCCTGCACCCTGCCCAGGCAGCAGCCCTGGTTTCTCAGGAAACCAGCCTTGGAACAGCCGGGGCAGGAGAAGTGTCTCCTTGGAGGTCCAGTGTCTCTTGAGCTCTGTCCCTAAGTGGCCAGATCACAGACCTGGGGGTCAGAGATCAGGCCGGCGCCTCCAAGGCCGTGAGCCTCTTGGCCTTCTCACTGAGTGGCGCTGCTGTGAGCCGGGCCCTTGGGGGCAAGGGCGTCAGGAAGAGGCTCGAGGGCTCCTGACCCTCTAAACATGATTTCAAGGTGAGTGCTGTTGTTAGACATTACTGTGTTTATTTGTTCATATCGCTGAAGGAATGCATATTGATTTCAGAGAGGGAGAGGGGAAGAGAAAGAGACAGACAGACAGACATCACTTGGTTGCCTCCCACACCCCAAATGGGACAGAATCTGCAACCCAGGCATGTACCCTGACCGGGAATCGAACCCGTGACCTTTTGGTTTATGAGACACCATTCCAACCGAGACACACCAGCCAGGACTAGACATTTTTTTACTGTGGTATAATGACAAAATTGACCATTTGAACCATGCTGAGTGTACACTTCAGGGGCATGGTGTGGTCGGTGTTGTGTCGCACGCTCGTACGGCCATCAGCCCGTCCCTCTGCAGAACTATCACCTCCCCAGACAGGCACTCTGTCCCCGTTACACACCAGCTCCCTCGCCAGCCCCTCGCCAGCACCCTTCAACTTCCCATCTGTGAACTTGACCGCTCTAGGAGTCTCATCTACGTGGGATCATAGTGTGTGTTCTTCTGGGACTGGCTTGTTTCCGTTAGCACACTGTCCTCAAGGTTCATCCATTTGTAGCCTGTGACGGAATTTCCTTCCTTTTTAAGGCTGAACGGTTCCCTTTGCGTAGACGTGCCATGTTGTTTCTTTCCTCCTCTGGGGGACCCTTGGCTTGTTCCATCCCTCAGGTGTGACCAGTGCTCTGGACGTGGGTGTGCAGATGCCGTTTGACTCCCGGCTTCTGCTGCTTCTGAGAAACGCACAGAACTGAAGTTGCTGGATCACAGGGTGATCGGTCTTTCATGTTTGAAAGACACCAGTTTTCCGTCGCAGCTGCGCCGTTGTATGTCCCGGCCAGCGGGGCTCAGTGTCCTGATTCGTCCACACCCTTGCCGACACTTGTTTTCTGATAATATTCTAATGGGTATCAAGTGGTACCTACCTCGTTGCATTTCCCTCGAGATTAGCAGTGAGCATCTTTTCATGAGCTAATGGACCATTTGTATTTTCTGGAGAAAGATCTGTTCAAACCCATTGCCCATTTTTTAATCAGGTTGGTTTTCTTTAAGTTGTAGGAGTTCTTTACATATTGTAGATATTAACCCCTTACCAGATGTACGATCTGCAGATACTCTCTCATTTTGTGGGTTGCCCTTTCGTTCTGTTGAGTGACCTTTCTTGCACAAATTTTAAATTTTGACACAGTCCAATTTATTTAGTTGCTTAGTTGTTATTGTTGCTTGTGCTCTTTGGTGTCATTACCAAGTCCAATGTCACAAAGCTTTCCCCCTATGTTTCTTTCAAGAGTGTTACAGTTTTAGTTCTTACGTTTAGTTTTTTTAAGAGTTAACTTGAATACATGGTGTAAGGTAAGGCCCAGCTTCATCCCCGTGCGTGTGGATGTGCAGTTTCCCAGCACCGTTTGCTCAAAGACGGACCTTTCCCCACAGAATGGTTGTGGCCTCCTTGTCAGAAATCATGTGGCCACGTATGACAGGGCTTACTTACGGGCTCTCTCTCTGTTCTGTCCCATTGTTCTGTTCTGTTCCTTACCTGTCACATGTTAGTGAGCGTCACGGGAAGTTTTGAAATCAGTAAGTGCAAAACCTTTGTTAGGGGTGTCCAACTCTTTGGCGTTTCTGGACCACACTGGAAGAAGTTATCTTGGGCCACACATTAAATACACAGACACTAACGAAAACTGAGGAGCAGAAAAAAGGTTTTAAGTAAATCTACAGTTTTGTGTTGGGCCCCATTCATAGCCATCTTGGGCCCGTGTGGCCCGCGGGCGGACATCCCTGCTACCTTGTTGTTTTTCAAGGTTGCTTTGGCTAGCTGGGGGTCCCTGAGATTCCATGTGAGTTTTTGGGTGGATTGTTCTATTTCTGCAAAAGTGGTTTTTGGATTTTTGTATGGGTTGCGTTGAGTCCGTAGATCAGTTTGGGTAATAATGATGTTTTAATGTAAGTCTTCTGATCGTGAACCAGAATGCATTCCCATTTATTTGAGTCTCTTTCAATTTCTTCGATTTTATAGTTTTCAGTATCAAGTCTTTCATTTCCTCGGTGAAATTTATTCCTATTTTATTCTTTTCGATGCCACTATAAATGGAATTGTTTCCTTAATTTTCTTTGCAGATTGTTGATAGCATATAGAAACACAGCTGATTTCTGTATGTTGATTTTGTGTCCTGCAGCTTTGCTGAATGTTTTTTCGTCTTAACATTTTGTTGTTTGTTTACCAGAAAGAAAACTGTTTATTTTAAAATTGCATTGGGCAGAAATTTTCTTGGGGAGACAACCATTTTAGTTGTTGGACAAACGTAAAAAGCATGAAAAGATAGGCCTCAGTTTCGGTTTTTGAAGAGAAGATAAGAACTAAGGGTTGAGTGAAACGCTTCACCTAAAAAGACTGTGAGGGTTGGGGGCTGGTGGAAAAGGTGTGGGGATTGAGCAGCAGATCGGTGGCTACGGAACAGCCACAGGATGTAGAGTGCAGCCTAGGGAATGCAGCTGGTGCGCTGTGATGACTGTGTGGTGCCAGGCGGGCGCTGGAAATACTGGTCTGTAAAAAAAAGTGCTCTGTAAGGTATGTGGTCATCTGACCACCATGCTGTGTACCTGAAATGAACACAAAAATAATACTGATGTCAACTGTAATTGAAAAATAAAAAGTAATTTTTAAAGAGAGGGGATCATGGGAGATGAAAGATGTGAGTTGGGTCTGGAGGAAAAGGTGGGGGGCTCAAGAAAAGTGGGAGAAATGGGGACCATCTGCAGAGGTGGCGGGCACTTCAACAGGGAAGAGGAAGGGGTGTGCTGGTGGGCACCGGGACGCCCTGCTAACGAGCCAGCTAGTGAGGGTCAAAACCGGGGTAACAGACCTGGGTTATGAACATCTGTGAGCTGGGGCTGAAGCTTTCACCTGTCAGTAGAAAACAAAAATTCAGTGCATCACAGTGAGGTGCTCATAAAGAGCAATAAAAATCACAGTCTTTTATTATGAAAAGTTTCGATGTTAAATGTCCTTTTAAATTAAATGCCCGTGATGATTGTTGTAACAGATGATTGTTACTAGTTTTTTAAAAAACCTCACCCGAGGACATATTTATCTATCTATTTATTTTTTTAGAGAGGAAGACGATGGGTTGGGGGGGGCAGGGAGGAAAAAGAGAGAGAGAGAGAGAGAGAGATGTGAGAGAGAGAAACATCGATTGGTTGCCTCCTGTAAGTGCCCTGACCAGGCATGGAACCCACAACCTCGATACGTGCCCTGACGGGGAATTGAACCTGCGACCTTTTGGTGTGTGGGATGATGCTCCAACCAACTGATCTACCTGGCCAGAAGTTACTAATTTCTAATGTCATACTTGACAAAGTAAAAAATTAATTGGTCTACAAAACAGAGACGTTTGGGAAATACTAGTCTAAATCTTTCATGGTTATGTGGGATTTCTTAGAATTATAAAAGTATGTGTTTTTTTGTTGTTTTTAAAAGATTTTATTTATTTATTTTTAGAAGATTTATTTATTTTTAGAAGAGAGGAAGGGAGGGAGAAAGAGAAAGAAACATCAACGTGTGGTTTCCTCTCAGGCATCCCCTAGTGGGGACCTGGCCCACAACCCAAGCATATGTCCCGACTGGGAATTGAACCACTGACCCTTTGGTTCGCAGGCCAGCACTCAGTCCACTAAGCCACACCAGCCAGGGCAAAAGTATGTGTTTTTTTTAATCCATAGCTTATATTTAATTCCAAAATTTAATGTAGTCAAAAAAGTATGGACCTATATCATTGTTGGGGACCAGTCTGTGTGGTTTCAGAGATTGCAGCCCCGCCAGATCAGGCTCTGAAAGGAGCTGGTGAGTCTCCCTGGAAAACCAGGTAAACACACAGGTGGCAGGCATGACCGACTCTGACACCGAGGGTTCCCGTGGGAATCAGGCCTCAGATGTGCCTTTTGTCCTTTGAAGCCGGCTCCGCCCAGTGATGAGCCCTGTCGGTATAACCCAGACGCTTGAGTTCAAGGCATAAGGAGTGGAGCTTCTGACTTCATGATAGATGCCTCTCGCAGACCCCGACCTGAAAAGATTTCTGTTTCTTTGATTGTTATCTATAGATTGTGTCAGTTTTTAATGACTATAGCCTGTTGGACATTGATTGATAAGCTGTGCACGTGTGCTGTATCCCCCTGCACTTCCCAAGCCCAATAAAAGCCATGTTGGAGAAGGCTCGGGGCATTCCCCACAAGAAGGAATTGCCATCCTTTTTCCTGCTGGAGCAACAAGACTGTGTCCGGGACGACTCCTTACTCTCATCCTTGGCGACCGGGAGAGCTCCGCTGGCTGGAGTTCCCCACATCTGGCACCTGAACCACGGACAGAGGCTACGAGCCATCGCCACAGACCACACACCTACTTAAATGGGATGTAGCACTTTCGTCCCACAAGTAAAGGGACAGTGGCACCAAGAGCTTTTTGGTTATGCCACGGGTGTGTATAAGGGAGAAGGGATTTCTTACGAGACCGCCCTCTCTGAGCCGGTTCGCCTTCTTTCCTTCCTCCGCCTCTAGGGACTCTGGGAAGTCATCCTCAGCTAGAAAGTAACTTGAGTGAGTGCTGCAGCCCCGGAAGGACCCCGAAGACAAGAGGCACTTCCTCCTCCGGCCCAAATCTTTGGGCGTCCCTACGTGAGTGGGAGCCCTGTGGGGATGTCTAGGGTTAATTCCTGAGATGTGTAGGGGCCTCATAGGGAACAGCAATCATGGTAATTAAATTTTGGCTTGTCCGGGGAAGTGCATGTAAGGATGGGTCATCCAGCACTCCCAGCCCCGCTGGCAGTGTTAGTAAGAGAGGCAGCGATGACCAAGGGGTGACAGCCTTGGCAGCCCTCCTCACAAGCAGCACATTGTGATCCACCACGTCTATTTCTCCCTCTGCAGTTAGTCAGAAGAGGCTTCCAGAACTAGTCAGGCAGGGCGAGGAAGGAGCCGCCAGCGTGGGCTCAGGACGTCCTAAGGAGCAGGAGATGCATTCTCGGCTGCTTCAGCAGCTCCTTCAGGCTGTGGGATGTCAGGTTGAAAAACAGAACTTAACTGATTTGTTGAAGACAATAAAGAGCTGCTGTCCCTGGTTTCCAGATAATGGCTCTCTGGATTTGGAAGTGTCAGAGAAGGGGGAGCACAGAGATTGAAGTGGTACCAGGAGGACGGGACCTCAACAGGACAGGAGTTTACTGACCTGGAGGCTAGTCAGAACAGCTCGCGTCCCTATTTGTACTCGCAAACCTCACAATCAGGAAAACTTAGACGCATAGTTGCTGATTCTAATAATAAAAATCCTCCGCTGCTGCAGAGGAAAAAGCTAGCCCAGAAACAGCAGGGGGCCTGCCTTTCCAAGCACAGGAAAGAAGAGGCACTTTTAAAACCCAGGCAGCTTCTCAGGCCGGCCGCAAACAGAGGAGGGAGGCTCCCTCCCCAGCCCGCCCTCGGCCAGCTCTGGGACCACTCGCTAGAGGAGCCGTTCCTTCCCCACTGAGCTTAGCAGCTCCGGGCGCCTCTGGAATCTACCTCCGCCCCTACCCCCTCCTCCTCCAGTAAACCCACCCGGCCCCTGGGCAGACTGCCTCTCTACACAGCAGTGTCTCCGAGAGGCTGTGAAAGCGGGAGATTGGAAAGTGCTGTCCGCCTACCCCATTGTCACTAACCCACAGGGGAACCCAGCGCGTGAGCCTTTGCCTTTTGAGATACACAGAAGTTTAAAGAACAGTGTTAAAAACAAGGGGTTCAATCGCCCTACACTCCAGGGCTGCTGTCAGCCATCACTGAAGAGTGTCAGACGGCGTCCTGTGATTGGTTTGCCTTAGCTCAAGAAATCCTAACTGCCACCCAGTGTTCCGTGTGGCATTCAGAGCACACAGATCGCCGCCGCCACCAAGCAGCCACTGCAGCGAAAGCCAGCCCAGCTTAGCATGCTTCTCGGACCGGTGAATCTGAAACTGCTGGAGAACAGGCAGAAACGGACCCTCCGGCTGTCACCCAGTGCCCCCAGGCAGCTGGCCAGGCTCCTTTGTTAATGGTGGGCAGGTATTCGCAGAGGCTTATGTGGGCGTTCTCGATGGACGACAGGAAGCAACGCAAAAGCAAACTGAGAATCAGGAGGCAGCTGAGACCCTTTCATTACAATTGTCTCATGAAAAGACAAACAATGACTGCAAGGCTGTTCTGAACCCTCTCAAACTAACCCCATAGCACAGTCCATTTATCGAGGCTTGCCAGAACGTGGGCACAGAGCAACATCCAGCCACATTGCTAGCGGCGGCCGTAAAAGGAGAAATTAAATGATTTAATTGTGGCAGACCGGGTACCCGTCGGGAGTGCCGGAACAGACAACAGAATATTCTAAAAACCCCGCCTAGTAAAGACTGCCCACGGGTAGCAAGGGCAAACAGTGGGCAAATGCGTGTAGATCTCGACACGACAAAAATGGCAAGCCCTCCCACCTCGGGGAAGCGAGTGGAGGGGCGCGCACTCTGGTGCCCCAGCCCCAGCAGGAGTTATCCCCGCAGCGGCCGTCCACTGCTCTGGACTTGGGAACGTGCCCAGTCTGCGACCTCCGGGCCACCAGGGGTGGTGCAGGACTGGACTTGGTCACTACCCAAGGGCTCACCTTAAAGGAACGGGATGAAATCCTTGTAGCTCCTATGGGGCTGTGGGGACCGCTGCCTGAGGGCACCGTTGGGCTGGTTTTAGGAAGGTCTAGCATTACCGCTCAAGGGGTTTTAGTCCAGCCCGGAGTAGTTGATTCTGATTACCGGGGAGAAATCAAAATTATGATCGGAGCCTTTGAATATCATGTCATTCTTGCCCAGACTCATACAGCCCAACTTCTTCCCTACACAGTGCCAGATACTCAAAATATCAAGAGAGGGAAAGGAGGCTTTGGTAGTACTAATAATCAATCTGTTTTTTGGACCACCTCCATTACATTAAATAAACCTCTTTTAGGAATCAAAATCAAAGACAGAACTTTCCATGGCCTACAAGATACAGCTGCAGATGTCCCTGTAATTTCTAGCCAATATTGGCCTCCAAACCGGCCACTAACAGAGGCCGACATATCCATAACTGGCATAGGCAGCAATTCTCAACCACACAGAAGTGTCTGGTCCCTCAGGTGCTATGGCCGTGACGGACAGGAAGGGTGAATTCAGCCCTATGTCTGTCCAGCCCCACTTAATATCTGGGGACGAGACCTTCTTACTCATTGGGTAACGAAAATCCCCACCGCCCCCACTTCTCGCTGACAACCACTGTTCGGATGTCTCCTTTACCCCTCACGTGGCTTTCAGATATGCCTGTGTGGGTCGACCAGTGGCCACTGAAAGGGGAGAGGTTAGGGAAAAAACATGAATTAGTAAAACAACAATTAGAGGCAGGGCATACTGAGCCATCCAGCAGCCCGTGGAATACTCCGATTTTTGTAGTTCCTAAAAAATCAGGGAAACGGCGGCTTGTACGTGATCTTAGAAAAATTAATGAGATACTTCAACCAATGGGAGCTCTCGAACCTGGAGTCCCGAACCCAGCCTGCCTCCCTAAGGACTGGTCGCCTCTAGTCGTTGATTTAGAAGATTGCTTTTTTACGGTTCCCTTGGCTGGAAAGGACAGCGAGCGATTTGCTTTCTCTGTCCTGGTTCTTAACAACTGTCAGCCATTACAGATTCCAATGGAAGGTTCTGCCTCAAGGCATGTTCAACAGCCCAACTATGCCAGCACTTCGTCCACCAAACCTTACAGCCTGTCCAGAAAAAGTTCCCTCATTCTATCATATGTCATTGTGTGGATGATACCCGATTGCTGCCCCGTCTTCTGAGATGCTAAGACTTAGGCTTATTTAAAGAGGCCATATCTACTGCAGGCTTAATTTAGCCCCTGAAGAGGTCCAACAGTCTGAGCCTTGGAAATACCTGGGGCACATTCTTTTTCACAGGACAATTCAGCCTCACACGCTCCAAATTAATCCACCAGAGTGCCCAACCCTTAATGACCTCCAGCAACTATTGGGTGTTAGCAACTGGATTCGACCCAGCCCAGGGACTACCACCCATCAGCTTACTCACTTATTCAATATCTTAAAAGGAGACTCCACCCATTTTCCCCTAGAACTTTGTCCCCCCAGGCTCTCCAAGAATTAGACCCTGTCAATCAGCATATTAACCAAAGGCAGCTCACGAGAGTTGACTGCCAAGTTCCCATCAGGCTATTCTGCTTGCTGACTCTAGGTACCCCCACGGGATTAACTGATCAACTATTACCTCAGTTGGGCGTGACAGAATGGCTGTTTCTCATCGGCCACTATCACCACTTATATTGCGGCTCTGAGGACGTGAGAGAATTTGGCAACTTTTCGGCCACGATCCAGCCATCACTCACGTCCCGCCTACCCAAATCTGTTTATGACAGCCGTCCAGCCAGTCTCTGGACTTCCAGTTGCTATCCCAGACCTTGCTGGCGAAACAGAAATTAGCCTGGCCTCAGATAATTTATTACAAAACCTCCCAATTCTCAATATTTGTCTGAAAGAGAAAATGAGTGAGACCCCCTATCCCCAAAGCAAGGACTGTTTTTATTGATGGCTCAGGAAACACAGGGAAAGCCGCCATCACCTGGCAGGAAAATGGGGAGTGGGAACACTGTATTTCTTAGGGTCACGTGTCCACCCAACGGGCAAGCTCTCAGGAGCCATTATGGCCCTCCAACAGTGGCCTCACGAGCCCTTGAATCTGGTTTGTTACTCTAGTGACACTGTATATACTCTCCTTCACATAGATCAGACTGTCCTCAAGGGGTCCACTGAGCCCCCCTCTACTCTGCCTGTTTGTAACCTTGCAAACTTTGCTAGATGAAAGGGAACATACGCTGTTTGTCACTCATATGCATTCCCATGCAGGCCTCCCTGGTCCTGTGTCTGAAGGCGATGCCGAGCTGACACCCTAGTGAGCGTGGCAGACACATTTCAAAAGGCTGTTGCCTCCGTCAGTTTTTTGTCAAAATAGTCACGCACTTCACAAGGAGTTCAAACTCCCACGTTCTCAGGCCAAACAAATTATTAAAGAACGTCCAGTTCACCAGGCCTTAGGTAAGGCGCTGCCCTCTATTGGAACTAATCCTAGAGGCTTAGAGCCACAAGTAATCTGGCAAACTGATGTCACCCATTACCCCGCTTTTGGGAAGTTTAAATTTATTCATGTTTCTATTGATACTTTCTCTGGAGAATTACACGCTTCCACCCTTATGAGCGAATTGGCTAAGAACATCCAGGCCCATTGGCTTGAGGCTTTTAGCCATCTGGGCTGTCCACAAGAAGTTAAAATTTATTAACGGACCGGGGTATACAGCCTGATCCACTCAAGATTTTCTACGAAGATGGGGAATTCAACACAAAACAGGCCTCCCTTATAATCCCACAGGCCAAGCAAATGTTGAACGTGCCCATCATACTTTTAAAACTCTTAACAAACAAAAAAGGGGGAGTCAGGAAACCTCTCCCAGAAATCTCATAATGCTGGCCACATGTAATTACAATATTCTTAATTGCAATAATTCTCTTAACACACCGATCGAGAAACATTTCAATCGACGAAAGGCAGATAGATAACAAGGGGCCCCGTCCCTTCGTGTCATGCAGAGATCCTTTGGGAGAAGGAAAATGGGAGGGGCCGGCTGAGTAGTTGTTAACATGGGGGAGAGGGGATGCTATGCTTCTGTCCCTACAGTCCTTTGTGGCTGCCAGCTAAGAGTGGAACCCGACCGTGAGAGACCAACCCTACCAACCCTTGCGGACAACTCAGAACGAGAGGTTGCGGCCTCTCAATGACCTGACTGACCAGCTGTCCCAGACGGCTGTGACCAAGCACCGTCGGATCCGAACCCGTCACCAGAATCAGGGGAAGCAGGCCAGGGGGACTACTGTACCACCTGAACCCAAGGGGATAATGTGGGGAGACTTAAAAATCCTTAACAGCAGGGCTGAGGAGGTCATAGAGGACGTAAGGGTACAAGACACCCCCAAAAATCGACTTCTAGCCTATTTGTCAGTGGTGTCCTCTGATTCCATCAAAGCTGTATTGACACTTGTCCTGTTAGCTTGTTCTGGAGGCTTGGGCCTTGCTGCCGAAACTCAGCGTGTTTACTGGAGCCATGTCCTTGACCCTCCCATATTCCAACTCCACACCTGGTGGCACTACAAATACCGTCTGTGTCAGAACACGCGCCTGCTTGCTTCTGCACACTGTCTGACACTCCGTGCTGACCTCTAACTTTTAAATGGGACGCACATGCCATCGGCCATAAGGAATGTCAAGCTGATACCTCCCTCCTAGGAGCCATAGGCTTTAAAGGAGAAAAGGATGGGGACAACCATAACCCCCCAGAGGTGCCCCTTTGTAAAATTAAGATAAAAATGACTGAGCCTGTCACTGGTTGTTGTGTAGAGATCAATAGCCCTCACTCAGTGATATTCCTAACACCCCATTAACAGCCAAAAACTGGGGTGCCCAGTGGAAAGTGTATGCTAGTGTGGGTTCCACCACCGTCCCTGCCAAACCCAACATCACACACTGTTGCACGGGATGGCACGGTGCGGGGACTGGGGCTCCTATGGAAGAGTCATGTCCCCAAACCACACTAGCCCTTGGCATACTAGTGCTTGGAAAACGGGACTCCCGTTCACACAACACCTCCTAGGATTCTTTCAATGTAAGAAAGTCGCTTCCCGAAAGGGGTTTTATACTACACAGGATGTTGGCAGTTCCTGGGTTACTGTGTGCCCTTCTCACCCGTTTTTCTAGCCGTCCCATGGACGCCTCCTTTAACCTGTAATAGTAACTAAGACATTTAGTGTCTATGCTTCCCCTGGCTCTATCCATGCTAGCTGTCCTACCCACGCTAATGTCACTCAACTCAGTCTCACTACGGGTTTTGTAGTTTGCAGACAAACAGAGACCTGGCAGCCGGTTAATGTCACCCGTGAATGGGAAGATCCAGGAGGCCTGGCCGCCCTCAGCCGTGCTCTCTCAGGTGAGGGTGCGGCACTTCTCAGGGACTCTTCTCGCTCATATTGTTTCTGCCGTCGCTATAGCTGCCTCTGCTGCAGCGGCTGCCACTGCTCTGGCTGAGTCCGTCCAGACTGCCCGTGCTGGTGACGCCCTCCTCCCAATACACTCAATAAATGATCCAACAGACACATATTGGCCAGGAGGTCCTTGCCAGGCTCTCAGCCGTAGGGTCTGCAGCAATATGGCTGGGGGAACGCAGGAGGCTCTTGCCACTCGCCAATACCTCATTTGTGGTCCCGGCTTCTCTAAGCTGTGTGTCACCCCCTGAAGTGGAACTCCAGGCAGCACTCATGGGAAGAGGTCCAACATCGCCTGTGAGGGGCCTTTGCCTCCAATCTCAAAGGACAAATTGATCAACTCCGCCTTGAGCTACGTCAGCATCAGGACATTGAACGACTCGCTGAGCAGGAGGTCCCTCACACCCTGCAGGACAATTTACAATGGCTCAGTCTGAAAACTTGATTTGAAGGACTGAATTTGCACGTCTGGGTCATGAGGACTATGGGGTGCCTCCTAATCATTGTGGTCTTTTGTGCCTTGCTATGTATACGCAAATTGTTTTCCAGGGATCGTATACCTGAAATGCAAGTAGCAGGCTTCATCGGACTTACCGCCGTGTCTGCAATAACAAACAGAAAAGGGGAGATGTTGGGGACCGCTAGATGTTAGGGACCGCTGGATGTGGTTTCAGAGATTGCAGCCCCGCTAGATCAGGCTCTGAAAGGAGCTGGTGAGTCTCCCTGGAAAACCAGGTAAACACACAGGTGGCAGGCATGACCGACTCTGACACCGAGGGTTCCCGTGGGAATCAGGCCTCAGATGTGCCTTTTGTCCTTTGAAGCTGGCTCCGCCCAGTGATGAGCCCTGTCGGTATAACCCAGACGCTTGAGTTCAAGGCATAAGGAGTGGAACTTCTTACTTCATGATAGATGCCTCTCGCAGACCCCGACCTGAAAAGATTTCTGTTTCTTCAATTGTTATCTATAGATATTATCAGTTTGTTACGACTATAGCCTGTTGGACATTGATTGATAAGCTGTGCACGTGTGCTGTATCCCCCTGCACTTCCCAACCCTAATAAAAGCCGTGTCGGAGAAGGGCTTGGGGCATTCCCCACGAGAGGGAATTGCCACCTTTTTCCCCTGCAGGAGCAACAAGACTGTGTCCGGGATGACTCTTTATTCTCATCCTTGGTGGCCGGGAGAGCTCCGCTGGCCGGAGTTCCCCACATATCGTGTATACATATAGAACAAAATACCACCAAATATAATTCAGATCTGTTTTTACTCCCATGCTTTGTGAATGTAGTGTGATAAAACCTAGTTATGGTGTATTATCCTTTGTATATATTTCTGGATAACATGCATTCTTTTTTCTGAACTATCCAGTCACTACATATATTTATCTTGAACTTATCAGTCTACCTTCAAGTGATGTTATACCACTTCACCTATAATGCAAGAATCCGACAGCAATGGACTCCCCTTTCTCCCCTCCCACTGTGCTGTTAATATGTTTCACATGTTGTGAGCTCCATGACGCATCATTATTTTTGCACCAGACCATGCCTTCTTAACGGGAGTAATGTGGTTTCCTTACCACTGGGGGATGACTCGATGAAAGTGCCTGAAAAGGAGGGTGGTATGCATTCATTTTTAGTTCTAACAAGTTTCAATATGCGTTCCTTAGGTTTTTCTACGTATAAGCTCATGTTCGGTCTACCTTGCTCTCTGGCTTGTGGAAGGGGACAGTGACCAAGCTGCCAACTCCCCCAAACCAGGCTGCTGGTGCAGCTAAGTGCAATTAAATGAGACAATGCAACATTAGTTTATATTAGCCAGAGACTGGTAAGATTGAAACACATTTGTAATAACATCAAACTTTAGCCCTGGCTGGTGCGGTTCGGTGGATTCAGCGCTGGCCTGCAAACCAAAAGGTCACCGGTTCAATTCCCAGTCAGGGCACATGCCTGGGTTTCAGGCCAGGTCCCCAGTGGCGGGCATGTAAGAGGCAACCACACATTGATGTTGGTGTCCCCCTCTCTCTCCTTCCCTTCCCTCTGTTTAAAAGTAAATAAATTCTTTAAAATTTTTTTAAAAGATCAGTTTACATTGTACATTTATAAAAGGTACCCTAAAAATTATAGCATTTTGAAACCCTCATTTCAGCTATTGTGTAATCGCTTAAACAACAGCAATAGAACTGAAAGAGAAAATGGTCAAAATTATTTTAGAAGACAAAAAATCATCACTGCATCCATGGGTGGCTTCAGTGGACTTGTTAATAAGAGGTCTGTAGCAACACTACGTGCAAACATAATGAAGGGGAAGCAGTTGCCTTCTAAGATCCACATTTAAATATTCTTCAGTTACTAATCATTGTTCTGGAATAACTCTGTCAGGATTCTAGTCTGAACCACCTTCCTATCTGTGAACCGCGAGCAGTGGAGCTGGATGAGGAAACACTCAAGGTGACTTCCCTACAGCAACTGTGGGCACAGGGTCCGGCCGAGGCTCTGGGTCTCTCAGCAGGCGCACCGGGAGAATGGTGGCCCCTGGGCTGTGAGGGCCGAAGGGGACAGCCAGCACCTGGTGGAGACATTTCTGTTGCTGGCGGACTATGTGTGGGCCAAGGAAGCCTGGTGGAGGAGAGAATTCCTGGGGGTGGGGGTGGCATCCTCCTTTTCCTGGATGCAGGGAAGGACAGGTGTCTGAGGGGCCGACCAGATCCTCAGCCAGTGAGTGGTTCCAGGCTGCAGGGGGCCCAAGTGTCCAGGCTCTACAGGTGCCAGGGGCCTGGACCCAGCTGGTGGCATGGGGGCTCTGGGCCTGTGAGGACATGGGTGCACCCCAGGCCCCGCACCCTGGGTCCTGGTGCTGTCGCAGCGCGATGCTCCTTCCTCAGGAATCTGGGTGCTGAGGATGCGCCTCTCCGGCCTCGGCCAGCTGCGTCGCCTGAAGCTCAGGGACATGCGGTGAACTGGGAAACCCCGCCCAGTGAGCTTGCCCGAAGCGTGCGCTTTCTTTTCCTAGGTTGCCGTGTTTCTCTCGTGGGACGTGAGGTGGCCGTGACAAGGGCCATGGAGGATTTCTGTTTCTACAAGCATTTTGGTCTCTGTAAAGGGAGTTCCAGCTCTTGGCATGCGTGGCTGATCTTTCAATTGCTTCGGCAAGTCCTTGATTGGACTTCTTGGTTGAATATTCAATAAAAATTGATTTATTTCAATGTAGGTTCTGCCCGAACAACCACTTTTCTTTAGAGTCGTACAAGGACATGGGAGATCGATGCCGTCCAGGCTCTGTTCCCAGCACCAGCACCGAGGACGTGGTGGTGAGTCAGGGTGGTCCATTCGCCCTCTGTTTGCTGGACAGCCCGCCGGAGCAGTGCCTGCAGGTCTGCTCTCAGTCCCCAGTTGTGCATGAATCACCACTGATACGTTACAGAGTGACTTCAGACTTTTAGTTTTTTATGTTTGTGGATTTTCCCGTTTTATCGAACTGACACAGCACACTGTATTGGTCCGAAGTATACAACACAATGATTTGATGTATCTACCTACCACTGCTTTTTCTGAATGCGGTGACTCTGTTTGAGGATTTAAAAAAATTCCTCCCTCAAGGCTATGTTTATTGATTTTTTAGAGAGAGGAAGGGAGGAGGGAGAGAGAGAGAAACAGTGATGTGAGGGAAAAACATCAATCTGTGGCCTCCTGCATGCTTCCTGACTGGGGATCGAACCTACAACCTTTCGGTGGCTCCAACCAACCGAGCCACCCAGCCAGGGCTGTTCGGGGATTTTTAATACAATCTTTAAGGGCACTGACAATTTTATCTTTCTCTTCTATTTTAGCATACATTTGGTCTTACCTTGCTTCGAGAGTTTTCCAATAAGCATTTTTGCTGTGTATAATGTACACCCACATTTTTGGCCCAAACTTTCAGGGAAAAAAATCTTTCATTTTAATTTTTTTTCAATGTGTGGTTACCTCTCACACGCCTCCTACTGGGGACCTGGCCCGCAACCCAGGCAAGTGCCCTGACTGGGAATCGAACTGGCGACCTTCTGGTTCGCAGCCCGTGCTCAATCCACTGAGCTACACCAGCCAGGGCTCATTTTAATTTTTTAATTCAATTTTTTATTTATTTACATTTAGACACAAAACTGGTTATCATATTCTGGGGCATTATTTTGCATATGGATATGGTTACTGCTTTCTAGAGTTACACTTTTCACGTATAAGTGTAAATAAAATAACTAAAGACATTTACATAGATACAGAATTAGTACTACCCATGTATAATGCACATCCTTATTTTCCAACAATTTGGGTGAAGAAGTGTGCATTATATGCAGCAAAATACCAAACTTAACTCAGCCTATCTGTCAGTTTCTTTAAAAAACCCTTCCAGCTCACCTTCTGAGGGTTTCTGCACTTCTCAGAGGAGCTGTCTCTGCAGGTCCCAGTTCCCGCCGCCTGTCCCCTCCACAGTGCTGCTCCAGGCCTTGGGCGCCCTGTGGTGGCCTCGTACCTTCACCAGCTCCATTTGGTGGCTTCGTGGGGGGCAACAGTGGAAAAAGGGAGCCCAGACGGGGGGAGAGGAGTGTGGGTGCTGGGGAGGGCTCAGGGGTGGCAGTTCACAAGGGGCAGGGGCACAGCGGCTGGGGAGCTTGCGTGGTCCTGCAAGGAAAACTGAAAAGCTTTTATCAAAGAACTGGGTGGGGGGAGACTAATGGACAACATGGGGGTGCAAATGCCACTCTGTCCGGGGTGTGAGACAGTGAGAGGCCCAGGTCAGTGGCTGGGAGCAGGGTCCCCAGCCCTGTGTGGGAGCCGGGAGGGAGGGGCAGACGTCCCCTGGGTGGGCTCTCAGGTCACAGCTCTGAGGGTGGGCCCTTTGTCTGGCCCCTCACTCACCCCCACCCAGACCAAGGGCCATGCACCCCCCAGGGCCCAGTAGGCTCTCTGGGCCCACCAGGCCTCGGCCTCCCCGGTGGGATCCTATACAAACATGAGGCCCTCTTGTCAGATTTTGTTGCCAATGTTTTTGAGAATCACCCGTGACCTTTTTTTATCTAATTTTAAATAAGGAAATGGAGGCTCAAGAGTCAAGGAATCCTTCCCGCCAAGGTCACAGGGCTGTGGACTGGAGCTGAATTCGAACTCAGGACTGTTTTAATGCCTCCTACTCCTGCCCTGTCTGCAGGGAGGTCACAACTAGGGTGCATCCTGCCCAGAGCCCTAGATGGTGATGTTGGAGACTCTGGTTCTAAAAGTGCCTGCCCGCCCAGCACCCTGCCGAGCAAGCTGGGTTCCTGTTTTCCCAGGGAGGCCGCAGCCCGCTCTGTGCAGAGGAGTCCCGAGGGGAGTGACCCTCCCATGGGAAGGAGTGTTGTTTCCTTCAGACGTGACAGGACGGCCATGACGACAGCCCTTCGTGTCCACACTGCCCTGCGCGCTGCACGCAAGCACACGTGTGAGTGCTATAACGCCCTGGGAGAGAGGTGCTCTCACCCCGGTTTTACAAGAGAGGAAACAGGCAGGGGTTAGGTAGCACATGCAAGCTCACGTCACAAAGCCAGGACTCAACCCCAGGTCCCGTCCGCTCCCAGTGATGCCGCCCTGACTCTCCCGGGCACTGACGAGGAGATGCCTGTGTGTGTATGTACCTACCTGCACCTGACCACCAGGGAGCAGGCGACGAGTGAGCTGTTGATATGGTGGCTGCCAGAGGGACGGCATGTTTACGCCGGTGGAGGAGGGGACGATGGAGCAAACTAGAAAGTTCCAAAAGGGCAGGCTTTTAAAAAGTCATCAAGACAGTAGGCAGGTCAGGTGAGGGGACACAGGTAGGCATACGACTTGTTTAAAAATGTGAAAGATGATGACTTTGGTAGCAGAAAAAGCCCGATGAGCCCAACCCAGAGCTCAGGGTCTCTGCACAGAGCTGAGCCCAGGACATGCTGTGACTGGATGGAGACAGAGGTGACCAGAGTGACAGCAAGGCCACCAAGGGAACAGGAAGTGGCAAGAATCTCTCACTGCTTAGTCAAAAACCGGAGTTGCAGAACCTGATGTAATTATTTTGGAACTCCAGAGTCTGTTTGAATGCTTTTAACTTCTCAGGGAAAGCCTGGCTGGTAAATGGATTGATTTGGTCAATTCCAGCTTTTGGAGCGGCAGTGGCTGCCCGGGGCCCCAGCCCAGCCCGTGGCTGGCGCCGCGCTCGTGTTCCTGGCGCAACTTGCTGAAGCCGGGGTAGAAAATAAGGACCTTGTCCTCCAGCTATTAGGTTCTGTGTTCTGATCGCTGCTTTGGGCCCAGGAGGCGCAGCCACGGAGCTGGGCAGCCACTGTGCCCCCCCCGCCAGCCACAGAGGCCCACGGAGGACTTCACAGCCTCAGCTGTTTCATCCCCCCCCCCGCCAAGGGAGCCAAACACTTAGGAATAAAGATATTCAAAAGCAACAGCCTCTGTGAACTGAAGATGGCTTCCAGCCCAAAGCTTGTAAGAAGCCAGGACTTTCGGTCACAAACCCACAAGAAAATGAGTTCTGCCAACAACCTAAGGACTTAGGGGGGCTCCTTCCCTGGTTCAGCCCTGAGGGAACGCAGTCTGGCCGGCACGCGATGCACCTCGTGAGCCCTGGAGCACCGCACCAAATGCGGCTGTGCCGGGAGTCTTGAGCTACAAGAAATGGAAGGTTGTGTGTGGATTTATGCGGTCTCCTGCCGGGGGGCGGGGTGCAGAAAGCCACCCTCACACCCAGGGAGACAGACAGGTGCAGGGAAGGCCTCAGAAGGCCGCAAGCTTCTACCTCAGGTTGAGCAGAGACACTTCTAACAGTTGAACAAACAAAACGTTTGGGGAGAATCTGATTTCCAGAGCTACATTATAAGACTCAAGTGTTCACTTTTCAACAAAAAGTCACAAGAACTCATCGCAGAGGAAGTGCAGACGGCAGACTTGCTGGGCGAGCACGAAAGCGGCTGTCGGGGGCTGCTCAGAGGACTGAAGGGGGACGCGGCAGGGACAGGAAGACAACACCTGGTACACCAACCAACACGGAAATTCCTTAGAGGAGTTGAAAGCATGCGTGAGCAGGCAGAAGAAAGAAACAGTGAACTTAAAGGCAACTGAACACTGAGAAAAAGGAATGAAGAAAAGGGGTGAACAGAACCACAGGGACCCCGGGGACCCCATTCGGCAAACGTGTGCATGTGGGAATCCCAGGAAGGGGGTGAGGGGGAGAGAGAAATGGGCAGAAAGAGTATCTGAAGAAATAATGAAAGAAAACTTGTCAAATTTTGTGAAAGACACGATACTACAAATCCAGGAAGTTCAACAAACTGCCAGTAGAAGAGACCCACGGACATACCAAGACACATTATAATCAAATGGTCAAAAGAAAAACAAAGAGATTCTTGAAAAGCAGCAGAAAGACTCGCCACATATGAGGAATCCTCAGTAAGGTTACCAGCAAACTCTTCCTCAGAAACCTCAGAGGCCAGAAAGCCGTGGCTGATCTACTCAAATTGATGAAAGAAAAAAACTGTCAGAATTCTACATTTGGCAAAAGTGTTCTTTGAAAAAGAGGGAGAAACAAGACATACAGGCTGAGGGAACTCATTACCAACAGGCCTGCCTTGCAAGAAATGCTAAAGAAAACAATGGACATACCAATTGAAGAAACTCACAATCCAACTAAAATAAATTCAAAGCGACCCCCACAAACACTGAAAAACTGAAGGGCAAAACAGCTTTACGGTAACAGTAGGAGACCCCAGCACCGCACTGTCAGCGGGGCAGAGCAAGTGGGACAGGCGGACGGAAGAGAGGACTTGACCCACACAGAGCAACCGGATCTGACAGACGCACACGGCGCACTCTGCCCACCACGGCACCACGCACGTTCTTCTCGGGGGCCCGGGGGCCCGTTTCCAGACGGAGCATGTAGGGCTGTAAAACACGTCTCAACAAATTTTAAAAGACTGAAACCGTACAAAGTATTTTCTTACCATGATGGAAGGAAACTGGAAATCAGTAATGAAAGAAAAATTCACAAATATTAACTGGAAATTAAGCCACACTGGGAAATTAGAAAATATGTTGTCATAAAGGACAATGCAATTGCAGCATATCAAAACCAAAAGCAGCACCGAGAAGGAAATTATCGCGTCAGCGCTCACATTAAAAAAGGCGGGTCTCAGGTTGAAAACCGGCTTTATACCTTAAGCTAGAAAAAGAACCCATAAATCCCTGAGCTAGCAGTGGAAGGTAATGATATTATAGCAGAGATAAAGAATAGACAGTAACAGAGAAACCACTGAGGCCGAGAGTTGGTTCTTTAAAAAAATCAACTAAATGACAGACCTTTAGCTAAAAAGAATAAAAGATAAAATCAGAAAAGAGGGGACAGTGTTGTACGTTTTACAGAAATAAAAAGGATTATGAGAGCACGGTTGACCCCCGAAGAGCGCAGGGGTGAGGCGTGTCAACTCCCATGTAGTTGCAAATCTACGTATAACTTTTGACTCCTGAAAAACTTAACTACTAATAGCCTACTTTTGACTGGAAGTTTTACCAATAACACGAATGGCCAATTAACACATACTTTGTATATGTATTATATATTGTATTCTTACAAAAAACTAAGCTAGGCCCTGGCCGGTGTGGCTCAGTGGATTGAGTGCCGGCCTGCGAACCAAAAGATCAGCAGTTCAATTCCCAGTCCGGGCACAAGCCTGGGTGTGGGTCAGGTCCTCAGCTGGGGGCGCATGAAAGGCAACTGATCTATGTATCTCTCGCACATCAATGTTTCTCTCCCTTTCTCCCTCCCTTCCCCTTTCTCTAAAAATAAGTAACTAACATTTTAAAAAGAAACAACTAAGCTAGATAAAAGAAAATGTCATTACGATAATCATTAAGGGAGACTCATTTATGGTACTGTATCGTATTTATTGACACTGTAAGCTTACTGTCTATTTACAAGAGGAACTGTCAGTAATGACATCAACAGGGCCGGACAGGTACCGTAGATGTTATGCGTATTGTTAACACTAGACATCAGAAATGGAAAGGTAATATGAGAAAGAAATCCAGGCTTACCTACAGGCACAGTGACACACACTGATGACGAGCGGTGATGTGACGGCTCCAGGGCAGCCCTGTGATATCGGTGCAACTGCTTCACGGTGGTCAGGGAATCTCAAAAAAATCCCCAATATATTTATCAGATAAAATCCGGGGTTTTTATTCAATAAATGGATCCATGCAATTCAAGGGCCAACTGGACTATGAATAATTGTATGCCAACAAAAGGACAAGCTTCTAAAATACACAACTTACCAAGGCTGAATCATGAGGAAACGGAACACCTGAACAGACCTGTAGCCGGTAAGGAGACTGAATCCGTACTCAAAAACCTGCCAACAAAGTCAATCCCAGCCATCGACTGAAGAAGAATTAACACCAGTCCTTCTCAAACACTTACAAAAATGTGAAGAAGCAGGAAAATTCCCAATTCACTCTGTGAGGCCAAAGACACCACAAGAAAACTCCACGTTAAATCGCTCATGAGTATGGATGCAAAATCTCCAACCACATATTAGCAAGTTGAATCCAACAGCCCAGGAGGATTATACATCATAAAAAAGTAGAATTTATTCCTGGAATGCAAGGACCACTCAACACAGAAAGAGTCAGTCAGTGTAATGTACGCACAACCAAAGAAGGGAAAACCACGCGATCATCTCGATTGATGCAATGAAATCACGTGACAAAATCCAACATCCTTTCCCGACGAAAACACCAACAAACAGGAACAGAAGATACTTAACAGAAGCCATGTAGGAAAAACCCCACAGCTGACATCACAACGGTGAAAGACTGAAGCCTTTTTCTTTGAGGTCAGGAACAAGACACGGATGCCCAACCTCGCCACTTCCGCGCAGCACGGCACCGAGGTCCGAGCCAGGCAGGCAGGCAGGAGAAAATGAAAGGCACCCGGTTCGGAGAGGAAGGAGAAAGATGATCTGCTCGTGGACAACACGACCTTTCAGTATGTAGAAAGCCCTAGAGAACACACACACTCTTTCCCAACCAATAAATGACACGAGCAGAGCCGAAGGATACAAACTCGACAAACCGAAATACGTTTCTATATCCTAACAATGAACCTCCCCAAAAGAAAATTACGACGACGGCTCCGTCTAAAATAGCATTGACAAGAACACAATTCTGAGGAATAAACGTAGCCGAGGAGGCAAAAGACGTCACACACTGAAAACCGCGGCGCACTGCTGAGAGGAACTGGACGACGGGAGAGCGTCGTCTTTAGTGTGTTCGCTGGGCACGGTGGCCAGTCGAGAGCTGTCATGTACAAGTGACTGTCACACAAGCGTTCGCTACGTGGACGGAGAGACTAACCGTGGCCTGCTCTGACCTGGGGCAGCTGCTCAGCCAGCAGAGGAGACTGAAACACGCTCTAACGCAGGTGGGCCTGGAAACATGATGCCGAGTGAGATGACACAGGACAGATGCCGTGTGACCCCACCCATGTGAAGAACAGCAAAGGCATGCATAGAAAGTAGCAGAGAGGCCACCCAAGCCTGCGTGGGGGTGGGGGGCAGGGGGTGGGGGGTGAGGGCCGGGAGTCACTGGTTAATGGGCAAGGCCTCAGTTTGGGAAGGTGCGGCTGGGGAATAGCCGGTGGCAATGGCTGCACAACACTGTCCCATGTACTTGATGCCTCCGGACATGCGTGCACGGACTTCAGGTTAAACTCACAGCATGTGTGACGTATCATGGTAAAACACGCAAAAAGGAAAGTAAAAACTCAAACCAACAGCTGCGGCCCGTGTGGGAAGGAGAAGCCGACAGGTCAGGGACGCCCTTGGGCCCGCCAGTGCTGGCTGGGTGGGGTGCGTTCACGGGAGGCCTGCTCGCCTCGGTTTCTCCCGCATTCCTGTCCCTGCATTCGTCCTCCCCTTGCACGGTCCTGGCCAGTGTCCCCCAGCACTGACTTCCTTTCTTGTGGCACTGTCGAGAAACTGGAATCTCATTTCCACAGCAAAACAACAGATGCCAAAAATGTAAAGTCGTGGGTTTATTGCATATGTAACAAAGTGAACCTGACCTCCGGGCCCAGCCTACTGTACAATCACCGTTGGTTTTGTGTTTCCAGCTGGTTCCACAACCACATTAAATAGAACTAGTATTTCTTTAAATATTTTTGATTTTGACATAAAACAGAACATTAGTGTACAACTTTCACAAAATAAATCAGCAATAAAAACAGTGGGAAGAATAACAAGGATAGCAGCAATACTTAAAAACAAGACATTACAAAATAAATTAAAAAATACATTATAAAGTGGTTGAGAAACAAAAATAAACAAATTTGAAAAATTCATACTATGTTTCGGGAAGGCTGCCTCGCGGCACACGCCTGGCTGCAGACGGGGTGGGCGGGCCTTTTCTCTGCACGAGGCCCCTCCTGACAGCGCAGATCTGAGACCACCTGACCTGAATTTGGACCATTAGGCCAAGTGGGCTCAGGGGCCACAGTTCCGTCGGGAGGGCGGTTCTCCCTCCAGAGGTCGAGGGAGCTCGAGCTACTGACCCTGCATGGCCCCTTTGCTCCTCCTGCCCACAGCGCTGGCAGAGTGGTGGTAATACCTGAGGGTCGGCTGCTGACTACCAGTGGGGGCAAGCCTGAAAGGCAGGGCCTGAAGCATCCGGGCAGAGCGGCGGGGACAGGGTGGCCGGCTGGGATTACCGAGAGAAAAGGGTAACACAGAGGGGAGCTCGCGTCAAGGGGGTTCCTGCAGACCCAGAGGGGTCAGGGGAAGCGGTTACTAATTGCTTGCTACACTATTCTTTGGGGTAGTTCAAAAGGCCCAAACAACCATCAGTATTTAAGGTTCCAGAAGTACAGTGCTGCTGACAGAGGCCTGTTTGGCAAGAGTAAACGGGAGCTCTGGAAGGTTCTGCTCTTTCAGGCTCCTTGGTAACACAGCGGCTGAGCTGCCCATGTGCAAGTGTAAGTAAAAAAGCAGAGGCCCAGGCCTCATGGACGGACAGGCACCTCGTGTCCTGAGCAGCTCCTGGAGGAGCCAGAACGTGACCCTGTGCATCTTGCTGAGGGGACATCTGATGCGGGAGCAGAACAGGGCTGGCAGGTGCAGAGGCTGAGGTGCAGTCTCGGCTCCTCCTAACAGCAGGAAGGTTGTTATAAAGGAGTCACCTGCAACATTCCTGCTTGCGAGTCTTTTCCACCACCAGACCCTCATTCCCCTCCAGGCACCACAGGCTGGGGCATGTGAGAGCAGACCTAGCTGGCGGGGGGTCTGCGTTGCTCATGTCTGTCTTAGAAGAGGAGATTCCGAGGGGGGACTGGACGGATCCCTGGAGCCAGTTTCTAGAACGCCCTCAGAGTGTCACAGCAAATGAGACAGGATGTGCCCCACTGCGACACAGCACACCTCTGAAGAGACAAAGCCCATGATTTGGCCTGGATGTGTGAAGGGACTGTTTTCCTTCTGCAGCAAATCACACTTGACACCCCTTCTGTCTGGAACCCCGGTATGCAGCCTGGAGGCTCGGCGCTCTGGCAGAGGTGGAATCCGCCAAATGGGACCTACCTCTGGGAAGGGGGTTCCAGACAGAGGGTGTGAGTGCCCCCCCGTCAGACTACAGATGGCTTCGGGGGCAAGGCAAGGAAACAACGAGGTGCAGAAGGTAAGTGTGCCTCACACCCAGCCCCGTCTGCAGGCGTTGGTGGTAACAAGGGCACCGAAACAGTTGGCCAGAAGCTCCTTCCAGACCCACCTCAGACCCACAGCGGGGACCGGCACCAACCTCAGAAGCATCAACAGCGAAATTTCAACAGTGATATGTCTCGCTAATAAATGACCCTGCACTTGCCCCCAAACAAAAACAAAAAACCGGACGGGAACACCTGTGGCTGCCACCGTTTTTCCCTGAAGGTCAGTTGTCTGGAGTAACATGCTGCTTGTTAGAACAATGCTCGAGCCTGTGTGCCCCCCGGGAGCCGGCGTTAGAGACGGAGGGCTCGGCCTGCTGTGGCCTGGCTCACAGACGAAGACACCAGGGCAAGTGAACAGAGCAGCTACTTTCAACGTCACCACCTGACACAGGGAATGGCGAAAGGTCGGGGTGGGACGGTCCTCCTCCGCTGTCAGGTTTGTGCCACACCCTGCTTTTCGTAAACTGGAGACTCGGGGTGGATTTCGGTCATCCAGGTTATCTGTTCCCCGTCTCCCTTTTAAGCTAGTTTGCACCAAGCCAGCAGCTGTAATAACAGAATTTTGTTTTATTAGTTCAGCTCTTAGCGAATTTCCGCATTAATAGTTTGTTAGAATCTGAGTGAGCCAGTTGCCCTCTCCGCAAACAGGTGGAGCAGGGGCCGTAACTCGGGAGCTCCATTATGTGGTGTTTCCACTGGAAAAATATTTCTAACTGGATAGATGATGTGGTAAAAGGGCCTCTTTAAAAAGAAAGGTCATTTTTCTTTATGCAAAACAAAATTTTCAACCAGGATACCCCAAAAAGAAGTACCCAGGGCCTCCAGCTAAACCTGCCCCAATTCCTTTGCCTTTCAAAAAGGACTCAAGCTTCCTGCTATGGCAGGTTCCAGTACGTGTATTACACAGTTATTTTTCAGGTAGCAATTGATCTGCAACCCAGGGCAGGCTGCTGGGGCCTGAAATCGGGAATTGAGCTGAACTGGAAAAGAGGCCCAAGTTCTGTTCTGAGACAGAATGGCTGGCATAGTGACCAGCTGCAAACCCTCCGTGGGCAAGTTCAGGTCTGGCCTGCAGGCCACCACTCCGGTAAAGACCACAGGGCAGTGAGCCTGCCGTGAGCCACGTGTCCCAGCTGTGGCAGGATGTCCTGTGTGGCCGGAGCCCCATCTAAACCTGGCTGTGTCTGACTGGATGGGCGATGCAAGGGCGTGGGAGTGCTGTCGCAAAGGAGGAAAGTATGGGTGGGCACCACCAACCAAAGTCCCCCCGCCCCCTCGCTCCCCCAACACAAAGGAGGGGAGACGACCCTTTCCCTCAGGTTATCGAGAATCCAGTGCCTCAGCCCGCTTCGCGGGAGGCGCGCGGAAGGCGACAGGCATTTGGTCTGGTGGCCGTGAGCTAGGATCTGCTGCCTTTGGTTGCTCCTCACTCTACAGCGAACCCACAGGTCTCCTCCACCGCTGTCAGCAGCTTCTCGTAGAGCTTTTCATAGGACTCATAGGGTGGGATGTCGATCCGGTTAAAGCTGGAATGGACCAGAGAGCGAGAGTCACTGCTGGGGGAAGCCAGGCCCTAGGACCTGCTTGGAGGACAAGGGCAGGCAGGAGCAGTGCATTCGCGGCCACCAGCCAGCTGTGCACTTGCGTGCCCGTGTGCGTGCGTGTTGGTGTGCCGGCAGGGGCAGGGGTGAAGGGAAGGGGGATCCCTCTCATCCCTAGTTCTGGGGGGGTGAGAGGTGGGGAGAGGACACTCCCCACCCCTGTACTTTCCTGCTTCTAATGCAAAGATTTTTAAATCAACACACACCAAAATAAATCTTAAGATCTTTAGAACTAATATAAAACCAAACTACTATTTCCTCGGGATATTAGGACAAAGCTCTAACTTGTTGTGTTCGCTTTTTGTCTCTGGGAGAAATGACTGAGGACCAGGAATACCCGTCTCTGCAAACTAGCATAATCCAGTCTGGCCCGCAGTCAGTCACCACGGACACTTGGCTGTGTGCCCCTCTGTTCCTTTGTGACTTGATCTGAGACCAAAACAGGGCAGTCTGGAAAATTCCCTGCAAAACTAAAGAAGGTCAAATCTCTGATAGGTGAAATGAGTCTTAAACTTCCACTCAATGTTCCCATGGGGAAATCCATTCCCAATGTTTGTGGAAAGAAAAAGATACCTCTAAGAAGCGATTATTTCAACAAATCAAAAAAACACAAAACGGTCATGACCCAGGGGACAGGGAGTGGCCTATTGAATTTCTAAGGGATATGCAAGTAAGGATGTTTTTTGTCAAAAAAAAAAAACAGTCAGGCAAATGGTGTCGCAGTCTTTTTCCGGGAGCTTTTCATTCTCGTTTCACGGCAAGCACTGAGCCGGGGGAGCAGAGGGCAGTGCGGTATGCACACCCGGCGCCCTGGCCGCCCCGCCTGCACGGGGTGGGGCTCTGCGTCCTCCAGTCCCGGGTGAACAGCTGATTCCACACATGGAAGCCACCCATCCCCTCGGTGCCCAGTCAGGAGCCTCCTGCACAGAACGATGCAGTGACAACATGTGGGGCTGGTTCTCGTGACCCAGAGGTGACTGTTCTTTTGATTTTTAAACCACAAAGGAAATAACCTGCCACAAGTATTATTAAGCTGCAATTCAGGGAGGATGCATTTGTCCATAGGCAACGCCCAGAGGGACCTCGGGGCCCCAGGACGGCCAGATAAAGTGAAGGCTGGGGAGACCCACTTAGCGGCCAGTTTTCCCTGCGGTGTGTGCGCAGGCACACACATGGGAAGCGTGGCTGAGGGACGTGAGGACCAGGACATCTCACGACAAACCCAGTTTCACACAAGAGACTGCGGATGACCCTCAGATATGACATGCTGCCAAACGCTTGTCCCCGTGAACCCTGGCACCACGGCTGCTGGCTGTACCTGGGACTCAGCGCTACAGTCAGAAGCAGGTGAGAAAGTGACGCGGACGAGCGTGCCCACGGTGTGCTTACCAGGTGTGGGCCTTTGGGAGGTTGTCCGTGTTCGCGTCAATGAGGTGGATGGTGAACAGCCGAGGCCCTGCGGCGCCTGTAGAACCTTACAAGACAGCATTCTAGTTACTGCGCTTCGGAGGTGGAGCCTGGCCCATGCCCACCCCCTCAGCCCTGCCCCGGCAGTAGGCCCAGGGTCCTGGAGTTCCCGTAGCAACTGCCTAGCCACCTGCCTGGCCACCGCGCGATGAACCCCAGACGTTTGGAAAGCCAGGCAGGGACCAAAGGCTGCCGAGACCGCCTATGCCCCTAGACCGTGGGCCTGCCCCAGCACCGGTATTTGAAGGGTGCAACCCTCCATAGCCAGGGATTTCTTTTTTTTTTTTGTGAACAGAAATGTTTGGCAGGCAGAGGAGGACCAGGGTGGAACAGAAGCAGGTCCGCAGTCACAAAAACTCTCCAGGCAGAGGTGCGCTGGGAAAGTAAGAGACACCAAGGTAGGGCCTGGGGCCCACTCCCAAGAGAGCGGAAGGGACTCCTCTCACTCAGAAACCCTTAAAATGAGGAAAGTCTAACAGGGGTGCCCAGCCTTTTGGCGTCTCTGGGCCACACATTAAACACATTGTAACAAGTAACCACAAAACAATCTCATCATGTTTTAAGTACATTTATAATTTTGTGTTGGGCCACGTTCACAGCCATACTGGGATGCATGTGGCCCATGGGCCACAGATTGGAGAGCTCAATGTTTTATACACGAAATATACCTGCTATCACTGTTAATATGCCAAGTTCACTTTACTAAATTTTAATATATTAATATTCTTCACCCTATTCCTTGTATCAGGGTTACTGAGTGACACAAATCTGAAATTCCACAAATTGCTGGGCCAGGGAGAAGCCTGTGGGGACTCTCCCCACTGCTCGAGGCTGACTGTGGGCCCCACGAGCTCTGTGTGAGGCGCAGACTCTGGAGCGTCTGCAGACTTCCCACCCCACCCTCCTCCACTCCAGACCTGGCGAGCTGGGACCAGTCGGCTGGCTGGGACGAGAGGGTGGGCAGGCACCAGCTGGATGTGAGCCTGCCACATGGCCCGCCTGTACCGGGCAGGATGCTGAGCAGCAGGGAGGCTGCCAGGAGCCAAGGACCCAGGTGGTCTGCTGATACTCAGGCCCCGCCCCTGTCTCCCGGATTTGCAGACGGACCCATAGCTTACTTTAAAACTCTGTTTCTTTCCCCAAACCTGCTGCTCTTTGTGCCTCCCCTCTGTTAACCAATTCTGCAGACGAAGGAGAGGTGCTGGACTCCCTGGGCCCCATCCTGCCGAGGTCATTCCACACTCAGCCCTGAGTGGGCACCAAGCTGGCCAGCACCTGTCGCCGCTGCCACCGCTGCTGCAAAGGCCTGGGCCCCAGGTGGCATCCCACCTGCTGAGTCACTGGGTTGCTGAGACTCTAGGAAAGTGGGCTGGAAAGGAGGTGCAGCTCCTCCTACATGTTTATAGATACTTTTCTTTCCTTGTGGGCAAAGGGGAGCAGAGCCTTGAGGGCTGGGAGCTGGCAGAGATCATGGCAACCAAGAGGCCAGCACTGCTATGGAGGGAAGAGGGTCTCTACGCCCCTGGGAGGAAGTGCCCTCCCCTCCATCACTGAAGCGCCACCACAGCGCCGAGCACTTGTGCTCCAGGCACATCCGCTGTGTGGCTTCCCAGCAGCCGTTCCAGGAAGCCAGCCCACCACGTGTCCAGTGTGGACACACGATGCCAAGAGCCCCGCCGCCTCGTCAGTCACCTTGCAATGCTTTGAAGCCCTGGAGCGGGACGCGTGTGGACCCCGTGACGAACTGCAGGAGCCTGGCCCTCCTCTCCTCGTCAAAGGTCTCCACGGCCTGCCAGAACCACCTCACGATGTTGCTGTCGGCCACACAGTGCTTCAGCCGGGTGTTGGACTTCCAGTCATTCAAGTCTATCTTATCCAGGCCACCTATTATCAACTGGGAAGGGGTTTAGACGCAAGTTATTTCTAACGTGCACGACCGATGTCATGACCTGTGCCGCCCGATCCCAGTAGACGCCTGGTCTTGTCCTAAGTGGCACAAACATCCCTACTCGCCCTTATGGCCTGTGTCTGCCTGGGTGCCCTGCCAAGTGCCCGGGCCTGCTGGGAAGCAGCACAGGCCTCCCCGTGCAGCCCGGCTGCGCACTGAAAACGCACGTCCTGTGGGAGCCCTTGACCATCACTTGGCTCGGCCAGTTGAGCGCATACCTCTAGTTCCTTTTGGTCGAAAGGCTTCAGTAAGTGTTGAGGAATGAGTTCATTAAACCCCTTCTGAAGAGCCAAGAACTGGGCTTCGATTCCTCTCATAAACCTCCAATTGACATATAACCTGGAAGAAAAATTCACATGTTGGAAGCAACACCAGTGGTTCGTGAAAAAACTTTTTCTCCTTTAGTAGGTTCTGACATCTGCCGAGTCTGATTCCTTGCCCACCCGGCCTCCTTGAAATGCACAAGAAGGTAGAACCTGACCTGACTGACAGGTTAAAATAAACTGCACGTCCGACCAGGTTCTGATGCTCTGCTAGAAACAGCAGCAGGATTCAACCTGACCTGTTCCAGCAACTGCCGCCACGTGAAAGCACCGTATAGTTGAAAATGAAACACGGGACCCCGGGAGCCCGAGCTCAGGGGTCCCCATGTTTCCAGATCTCCACTGCAAGCAACCAGCCACTTATTGGCCTTGGTTTGAGGGGGAGAACAGACGACAATGGAACAGATATCTTGGAGAGACTGATCTCAATGAATGTCTAGGCTTCCTCCTCTCTCCTGTGCTCTGGTACCTTCACACACAGAACTGGGGTGGGGGTTACTTGAAAGTCTGCCCCCCACCGGGGCTCCAGGGTCCTCATTCTCTCTTCACCAGGTCACCCTCGTGCCATCAGACTCCCCATGCAGAGCTCCTACTGCTGAACCCGACGGGGCCAGGGAGTCCCTTCTGTAAGGAGACTGCTCACGAGTGCTGGTGGGGACAGGCAAACCGCACATAGCAAAGAAGCCTCCACGAGCAAACATGAACCCACCATGACTCACACTAGCCCTGGGCACCTGGGCGTCCCCACCAGTGACCACCAAGGCTCCTAGAACGTTACCGGACATATTCTTTCTTGTTCTCCTCTGTGACAGGCACGTTTCTGCCGTTGGGTTTCAGTTCATGCTGAAGAATCCTCCCGAACGCACTGTGTTCCACACAGAAAGTGTGGTCCAGCACGGGTGTGATATCGTTCTCTCTGTTGAAGTTAGGACAGAAGACGGATGTCAGACCTTTGCCACCACGCAGCAGTGAATGAAACATCAGATGGAACAATCCGGTAGAGAGAGAGAGAGAGACAGAGCATTTACTGACTGCCAGGCCTAGAGAGGTGTGCCTCAGGCGGGCATAGAGCTCCAGGGAGGGCAGGAGGGCACGGGTGTGGAAGGAGCCGGCACCACAGCTCCAGTTCCGCGTGTGTCCTCGACTCTATTTTCTCTTTCATGGGGCGGGGGAAGGATGGGGGACAGCACCTGTATTCACCTATGACTTTACAAGGCACCTGGTTGCTTTGAAAACAGTGTATGAGCAGACAGAAGGGGGACATGAAAAAAGACGTCCGCCTGCAGGAAGCACACCCAGGAAATGCCGTTCCCCCTTCTAAGGCAGCCTTGTCAAGTTCATCCGTTCAAAGCAGCACTTGAAAATGAAAACTGGCTCCTTAACCTTCCTTGCCTCTTGAAATGGAGGGAAAGACCCCCCCCCCACAGGATGAAGTCCCTAGGCCCCTGCAGACAACCCATTTCAAGCTGGGACATGTAAATGAAGCCGCCTGGACTCAGGGCACAGTTGGGACCTGACTCCTGTCCCCTTGTCAGCTCGCCTTCCCGTGAGACTGACCCAGGGGACACCTGGGTTTGCCACAGAGCGGGGCCTGTTGCTTTTAAGAGTGTTCAGGAGAATTCTAAAACAAGGTGATTAAATATTTTGCTTTAATACTTTCTTGTATCAAAGTATTTGAAACAAGGCATTACTTTGATAGTAGTTTTGTTTTTGATGCCTTCCCTCTAGAGATTAACTGGTAACACTTCAGACTGTCAAAAACCAGCCAACCACCAGGCCTTGGGATTAACACAAATGCTAATAATTCACGGAAATAACAAAGAAACTGGACAAACATCATGAGGAAAACAAGTCCATTGAGTATTTTTTGTTAAACCTACTTTTATATTTCTGGCCATAAAACAGTAGTTTCTTTATTTCTCTTCTCCCATTTCACACCCATCCCCAAAATGCGCGCGTGCGCGCACACACACACACACACTCAGGGCACAAACGCATTCTGTGCCCACTAGGACGAATGTTCAGTCACTGGATGGTGAGTCAACACTTACAGAATCCACACTAAGCTCTTGTGTAGCTCAGGGTCCACCGATTCCAAGTCGGAGAGCTGGATGGGCTTCCCCAGTAGCTGCTTGTAGAAGGGAACCGTGAAACCCCCATTTATGTAGTGTCCGTGGAACACAGCCAGGCCCATGATCCGACCCACAAAGTGGAAGTAAGACAGATGGTCCTGTAGGGGGCACCAGAGAACACAACTTGATTTAAAAGAAAGTGGTCAAGGGGGCTGCCCTTCCATCTCTCCCTGTTCTTGAAGGAGTGCCCCACAGCCACCAACCCGGAGGCAGTTCCCACACGCTCTGCTCAGGACCAGACGAAAGGAGGCTGCTCAGTAAGGAACAACATTTCATTTGCTCTTAGTTCAAACACCTTTTCCTCAGAATTGCTACATAATTTGGGGGACCCAGTGCAAAAATGAAAAGGCAGAACCCCTTATTCAAAAATTAAGAATTCTAGCCCTGGCTGGTGTGGCTCAGTGGTTGAGTGCTGGCCTGAGAATTAAAGGGTCACTGGTTCAATTCCCAGTCAGGGCACAGGCCTGGGTTGTGGGCCACGGCCCCAGTTGGGGGTGTATGAGGAACAACTACACATTGATATTTCTCTCCTTCTCTTTCTCCCTCTCTTCCTCTCTCTAAAAAAATAAATAAAATTGTTAAAAAAAAAATTAAGAATTCTAACATGGCAACAGCAGAGATGGAACTGAGCCCCGCTCTTGTGAGTGGGGCCCTGTGCCCACACCTAGGGCCACACTCCTCCCTCCCATCGCACTGAGAAGAAATAAATCTCAAAGGGCAACTCCCCTTCTTCCTCTGCCCCCCTCCCCCAGTCCCGTAGGAAAGAAGGAAATCAAAGGAGGGGAAAAGAACAGAGAGGAAAATAAGCATGAACAATCCAAGTAAAAGAATCATTTAAAAACCAGAGTTGTCTGTTTTTTTTTTTTTAAAAGGTTTTATTTATTTATTTATAGAGAAAGGGGAAGGCAGGGAGAAAGACAGGGAGAGAAACGTCGATCGATCGGCTGCCTCTCGTACAGACCGAACCTGCAACGCAGGTGTGTGCCCTGACTGGGGACCAAACTGTGACCTTTTGCTTTGTGGGATGAAGCCCAACCAACTGAGCCACACCAGCCAGAGCCAGAGCTGTCTGGTTTTGAACTAAAGAGGGAACCTCACGTTTCTACTTTCAGGTTGAAATTATAATCAGATAATTAGTCAAAGCTTAGTTTCCTGTTGGTGCAGGCTCAGCCACACCTGAAGGCTTGCAGAGTGGAGCTGGGCTGTGACTGGCACAGCACAGTGACCGCAGGACGCGACCCCGTGGGAGAGTCCAGCCTTGGCTCAGTCGCTCACCGGCACCGATTTCCTCTTCTCTAAGACCAGCAGCTACTGGTGGCCAAAGAAGCCACTGTGGGAGTATTCTAGCTTCGACTGGGAGGAGCACAGACTCTGACACCGTAAGCCACTTCTCAGAATGACACTACCCACAAATGCGGACATCGCCCCAGAGTCCCCTCACAGGGCAGCGAGTGCTGAGTGTACGAGCAGCCCGAGGCCCCTCCTGTTCTCCTAGAGCACAACACACCCAGGGACCCCAGTCACTAGAAATGCGGGTGGAAGTCATCTCAACCTCGCTCTACTGCTCAGTGTTTTACGTACCGCAGACCCTGAGTCAGTCTACAGTGAATAAACCCAAAACTGAGATTGAAACTGAAAACCCATTAGAAAAAAGTCCCAGCCCTTCACTCATTAACACTTACAGGGTTGATGGAAGAGTCCGGGTTGATCTGCAACGTGTAAATGTTGTCCGTAGAGTACTGGAAGAGCCCATAATACGGGTTCAGCATCTCATGGCACAGTAAATAAAGCCACTCCCTAGGAACAACAGCAACAAACAGAAAACGTTTTGTGTGTGCTCAGATTCCTGGCTTTACACCACAACAAAAGGACTGGACCAGCAGAGGCCAGCACTGGTACCAATCCCGGGCTGTGGGAACGCGCGAGTACAGTTTGGGAGACAAGCAGAAAGAAGGGGAAGCTCGTTCTGAGGGTATCAGAAATGGTTTTTCTGGCCAAAATGCCAACAGCGCTGAACTCAGGAATAGCTGTGTTTGACCAGAGTTCCTCGTCGGGGTTTTCTCAGCTACTCTGCAAAGATCGGATGCTCAGGCGGTGATGTTAACGACGTGGTTGTAACCGACAGACGTGCAATACAAGGCAGAACGACCCTACTTTTATTTAAAAAGTGCGTGTACGCGTGCACACACAAAACTGGAAACGCGCGCAGGACACACAAAAAACGGGAAGGACTGACACCAACACACTGACAGCAGCTAACGTGAGAATGAGTGTTCTGGGGCGCTTTCATTTTTCCTTTGCTTTCTAGCTTCCAAATTTCTGATCGACTGTAATATATAATAATGTTTAAATAAGGAGAAAATATGTCACAGTCTAGAGAGGCAGGGATTGTCTAAGAATGTCTTTTCCCCTTCATAGCTTTTTGTCCTTCTGAACTCTTTTGTTGGCCATTAACACTTATCATGTTTATAATTTAAAAACTAGTTTAAAACATATTAATTCTAAGAATTTAAAAATCTGGATGGGGTGTACAAGAATGAAATTATTTTCTGAATTCCTTTATGTTTGAATCATTTCCGTTTAAAAAAAAAACAAATAAAAAACAAATTTAAAAAGCACTCTAAATAGAAGCCGTATGTTTTGATCGCTCTGGCCAGGCTGTGAGAAGCCCGGGTGTGGGAACCGCACAGAAACACCGCGGCTGTTCTGGATGCAGCCTCTGCTCTTTCTGCTCGAACCCTGCTCAAAGGGACACCTCTCATCAACATGGCGGCCCCAAATTGTATTCTGGACTTCTCTACTCTTCAAACAGGAAAGACAGAGACATGAGAAAGAATAGCAAAGGACAAGCACAAATGCAAATAATCTAAGAAAATTGTGAGAATTCACAAAAAACGATCAGGCCAGAACAAAGTTAACATATCAAACTCCAAAGAACAGAAATGCACAGCCAGGCAGATGAGACTCCAAATATTATAAAGTCTCTTGACTAGAAAGGCATAATTTCCCAGTGACAGTCCTTTGATTTACCCCCAAGTTTGGGGGTTTGGATTTGAGAAGAATCATTTCCATAAAAACCAGGGACCTGCAACTGTCTAGACAGGAAGTGATTAAAATACAAGCAAACATTCTCACAAAGCCATGGACCAGGGAAAGAGGCATATTAGGAATGTTCTAGAAGTGGGAAGGGAGGGAAGAGCTGCACTGGTAAAAGAGAGAGAACAGAAACGGTTCAGAACCCAACGCGGGGCAAACGGGTGCAGACTGACTGACTCCCAGGGAGTGGAGGGGGAACCCACACACACGCACGCGGTGTCTTTCCCTCCTGTCTAGACAGGTGTGCTCCGACTTGGGCCTGAGGAGGAGCCCGAGGGCTGACACAGCACAGTGAGGTCCGACTGCAGGTGGCAGAGCTGGGGCCACAGCTCCTACTGCTGGGGCACCGAGTGACTTGAGGAAGCCACCCAGTCCATCGGCATGTGGAAAACTCGGTAACTGTGGAAAATGCAGAAAAGCAGAGCTCCTGCCAAACCAAACCAAGCGATTCACATGTGTGCCTAGGACTATAAAACACCAGCCATGCAAAGAAATAAAGGCAGACTGAAACGGACATCTTGAGACGGAAAAGGAAGCAGCACAGGCATGGAAGCGGTCCGATCTGCCCGGTCAGCACAAACACGAACGACTAAGTGGGAAGGTCTGCACCTGGGAGGGGGACTGGGAGCCCAAGCCTGTGCCAGGAAATGGAATGTGCTACCACAGGCAAACGGAAGTCACGTTTGCCAAAAGAAGGGTGGCTTCTGGGATCGAGACTGAGAACATCAAGGAGGAAACCTGGGGCAATACTGAAAGGAAAAGCATTTCCCGGGGACAGGCAGGACCCATGTGAGATCAGCTAAGAACATGCAGGCTTTTTTCTGCACCCCTTATCCCAGACGGATTCAGAATGACTGAGGGGCGGGAGGGTGGGGTGAGGAGGAGACCGTGAATGGGAAGAAGGTAGAGGAATGGTTCTGTTCTAGGACCAGAAGGCACATCGTGACTTTTTTCAATTCTTCTCTTTCAGCTGCTGAAGAAAATCTCATCTCTACCCAGATACCGAATGAGACTTTGTTATAATGCTCATTGGAACATAATTTTGCTCGGGGAATGGCTGCGGGGCCAAGGACTGGCTTGTGTTTCGTAAACTGTGACATCCGAGGCGCCTGTGCCCTGACCCCCAAGGCAGGGCCACTGTGACGTGCCCTCATATACCGTGCGCCGTCCTTGGCACATCCACCAGACACGGGGGTTCATGCTGGCTTGTGTATTTGGCTTTGTTGCCTGAATCTCATCAGACTGAGAACCTCTGCACAGGGGGTGTCGAGGGTAAAGGGGGCGGAGACCACGTTACTGTGCTCATGGCTGTCTTTCTAGTGCATGGTAGAGACTGAAAACTTAAAAGTTAATGAATAAATATAATGATTACAGGGCATGCAAATTATAGGGGAATTCTCCTTTAAGATTCAGTCACACGATAGACACATTACTTAGTTCTTTCATTTTACAGTTTATCACAATAAAATCTGATGAATAAGCAAGCTACGGTGATTTAAAAACAAGATAAAAAAATGTTGAAGCACTGGAAGACAGTTGAGGAAATCTTCCAGAAGTGGGGGTGGGGGAGTGCGGAGAGGAAGCAGAGATGGGCAAATAAAAGCTAAAAGATGACAGACATAAAGGATCAACCCAGGGAACCCAAAAATGTGGGTCGCAGGCATTTCGGAAAGACGAAAGCAAGGAAATGGGGGCGGGGGGTGAAATCACGGAGGAGTGAACTTCATTCCTTGGGCAGATACTGATGGAGCCGAGCACTCGCCAGGCGTCAGGCGCTCTTCTAGGAACCAGACCAAGCTGCGGACCGCAGACGTGTGTCTGCTGGGGACGAGACCCGAGGAGGAAGCTCGCCCAGCACCACACGCCAGGGGTTTAGTGCATCTGTCAGGGAAGGCCTCCTCTCTGAGGGTGACATGAGCGAAGGAGGAACGAGCTACGTGACATCCTGGGGATGAGCTCCAGACAGAGGGAACACTGAAGGTGACATCCTGGAGGCCTGACACACCTGCTGGGTAGCAGGAATGGGAAGAGGGGGGTGCTGAGGGAGAGGGGCGAGGCGGCCGGCCGGCCGGACAGGACTCAGGTAAGAAGCTGCGGGGCAGTCCGGTGGGATGGGAGGCCTTTGGGGCTCAGGTTCAGGGCCAAGACTCGGCTGAGTGTTTCGAAAGATCACACTGGCTGCTGCTGGGAAACGGCCTGTTGAGACGACAGAGCCAGCAGGAAGGTAAGTGCGGGGACTGCAGCAGCAGCCAGGAGTGGGGCAGAAGGGCAGAGGGGCAGAGCGTGAGCTAGGGGGACAAGGAAGGGAAGAGGTGCAGGGGGTCAGGATTCTTCAGAGGGACCACAAGGCTGGGATGGGCGCTGGGAGGTGAGCTAAGCACCGGGGGAGTTAAGGGTGACTCCCCAACTGGAACCAGAGGAACCGAGTGGGGCCATTCAGGGAGGTGGGAAAAGACTAGCGAGGAGCTGGTATGAGAGGGGAAGTTAGAAACTTTGGACTGTTAAGTCTAAGATGCTTTAAAAATTTTCAAGGAGAGACAAGAGGCAGTTGGGTAAACAAGGGTGGGGTTGAGGAGAGAGAGACAGTCGAGCATCACCAGCACGCAGACTGCACTGAAAGCCGCGGGACTGGGCAGGTGCACCCAGGTGCACAGAGGGCCCTCACTCAGGACTGAGCTTGGAGGCATGCCAAGGGTCAAGGTAAGGAAGAGAAGGAATCCACAGGAAACAGGCCTGGGGGCAAAACAGGGAAAACCAGGAGTGTGATGTTTGAGGGACCAAGTGCAGGGACTGTGTGGAGAGGCAGGGAGTGAGCGCCGCTGACAGATCAGGGGAGGCAGAGGCCGGGGAGGCACCCGTGGGTCTGGGGAGATGTGGCTTGTGGGCACCTTGACCCAACGAGCTGCAAAGGGCAGAAAGATCTGTGCGGGACAGGTTCAAGGGGAAATGAGGGTGAGAGCAGGAACGGGGACGCACACAGCTCCTCAGGGGTTTTGCTGTGCAGAGAACAGAGACACACTGAGGTGGAGAGTCACACATTCTTGGACACGTTTTTGTTTGTCCTGGAATTTGGAACTGTCTTTGCCTTATTGTCTCCATTGCTTCCTTAAAGCTCAGACAGGAAGGGACATGGTGTCCAGGGGAGGTTTGGAGGGCATGTTTGTTTAAGGAGGGAGCTGTGGTGGCACATTCACATGTGGATGAGACTGGGCCCAGAGAGAAGGGCATTTGGAAGACAGGAGGGAGATGTGAAAAGAGAGTAGGAAAGGAGGGCCTGGGACGCACTGTGCAGGGCAGCTGCCCTGGAAGAGGAACACGCCCGGGCCGTTCAGGGCCGTAGCAGGCAAGGCCGAGCCTATGGGTGCAGATCTGGGCTGACGGGACGTTTGGTGGTGTTGAGGAGAGACTTCAGATTGCTGTTTCCTCAGTTAAAAAAGCACAGTCAGCAGCTGAGAATGATGCTGGGAGAAGTGAGGCTGGAGGTCTGACAAGGAGAACAGCACAAGTGCCCGGGCCAGGCAGCTCAGCTGGTTGGGGTGTCGTCCTGTATAGCAAAAGGCTGCGGGTTCGATCCCAGGTTGGGGCAAGTACAGGAGGCAGGGCAAGTACAGGAGGCAGTCGATGATGTCTCTGTCTCTGTCTCTCTCCCTTCTTCTGTCAAGTCAGTGAACGTATTCTTGGGTGAGGATTTATGAGAAAAAAGAGAGGGAATAGGAGGAGTGATGAGAGAACTGGAACCTCCTTGAGGTTGTAGCCATTGATGTAGAGAAAGGCTAGCAGTATGGAAGCGTGTATTGAGTTTTAATTCTTAAAAAATAAAAGGTAGACAAACATGAGATACTTAGTTTTGGATATAAAACAGAATATAAATCTTTTTAAAAAATATTTAATTAATTTATTTTTAGAGAGGGAAAGAGAAGGAGAGAAACATCAATGTGTGGTTGCCTCTACCACGCCCCCTACTGGGGACCTGGCCTGCAACCCAGGCATGTGCCCTGACTGGGAATCAAACCGGTGACCCTTTGGTTCACAGACCAGCGCTCAACCACTGAGCCACACCAGCCAGGGTCAGAATATCAATCTTAACCTTGACATTTTACAAATAATATCACAGGTGACAGAATGTGAGAGAGAAATGGTAGAAGGTGTGCTGAAGGGGAAGTCAGGAGTATTATTATCCTTTTCTTAGGAAAAATAAGAGGTCAAGAGATAATGCCTCTGGTTGATGAACCAAAAAAAAAATGGCAAAAACACATTATGCAAAGTTACAAAGATAATAAAAGAAGGTCTAAAAATATTGATATTACTAAACAGGGAAGTGGAAGTGTTAAATTAGATCCTTACCACAGTCACTGTCCATCCAGTTCACCTGTGTCTGTGACCATAAGTCATGAAATCAATAGAGAATATCTGAATTTGATCAATTTGGTGATACAAAGACATCTATTAGAATAAACAGTTGGAAGAGCAAAAAAAGCATTATCTTAAAGGTACCAAGAGGTAAAACAGGAAATAGAAGCTTTTCATTATTATATAGCCCATTAGAATAAGTTATTTCCATAAATTATTTTGACCAAAATTTCATTTAAAAAAATTCCCTTGACACAAAAGCGACACCCCTGCCTTCTCCCAGCCCCGGGAGTCCCGGAGAGGGAGAAGCAGGGCTGCCTGCCCTGCTACTGTGAGGAGCAGGTCCTTCATGGTTCCGGCCCGTCGTTCCGGAGGAAGAAGGGGCTACGTGTGGAAGCCCGATCCTGACTCTGTAAAAAGTACATGGACGGTGAGGGTCATGGGCATCCTGATGGGTGACGGCAAGATGCTAGCACTCTCAGGCGTGCTCGTTCTAAGAGAGCTCGCTGAAGGCGACATTTGAAGCCCTGACTGTTCTAAGACGAGCACAGAAGGAGGGTGGCAACCGACTGCTTTCTGTGACTACGTCATTACAGGGACACTGAGTGCACGCAGGGACGGGCAAACCAGTCGGCACCTCACCTCGCCACGCCACCGTAATCCAAACCTTCTTCTCCACGGAACTTCACCATGAGTCGCTTTTTCAAGTCTTTCGGTCGCATCTTCATTATCTGGCGATAAGACTCCTGTGTGTCAAAATCAGATTTAGAGAGAACTTTCCTTATCGTTAATGAATAACAAAGACGAGAGGGTATTGCTAATGGAGCCCGAATCAACATAAACATTCATTCGAAGCCAAGTTCTACGTGGTTTCTCCTCAGGACGCTTATGCAGGGTGGGGCAAAAGTAGGTTCACAGTGGTCCACGTAGAAAACACAGCAACTGAGCAATGAAAATGCAAGAATAAACTCTCTTCTGCTTCCTCACAACTGTAGACCTACCTTCACCCCACCCTGTATCCATCAACTTCTCTCCCAAGCTCCTCGCTCACAAACCACAACCAGACACACGCGCACCGGGCGACACCGCACCTACAGGAAACACGTGCGGTCCGCACCCGCCCCGATGACTGCAGAGCAAACACCTCGCTAGAGCGGACTTTCCCTACACAAAGGGATCTCCGTGTGTCCTGTAAATACTGTACGTGTCTTAACCGAAACGAAGACATCCCTAGGGAGTCTGAGATTAAAAGATTTCCGAGTCTGTTTTTATATCTGATGTGAAAAGTCACACGACCCCCACTGAGTCCAAAAGCAAGAAAGGGTTTACGTGAGACGTAAAGCAGCTTTACTCAAAATATAGAAAACACGTGGTCAGCCCGATGTTTCCTCAGAGTCAGCATTTTGAGTAGAACTAGCTAAGTGTTTGTGGATATTTCCAAGTGATAGGGCACTTTAGTATCTTTTCATGCTTTACATTTAATGTAATTCAAACACTGCCATCCCGAGAGGGAAAGAGGAGGTTGAGTGGAAATGATCTGGCAGCAAAATGTCAATAATTCAGCTCTTTTGTAACCCTGGCAACCATTTAAGACAGCTCAACGGGCCAACCTGGCACTTTGGTGGATCCACTCGTCCAACCCTGGCTGTGCATGAGGACCACGCATGACCTTTGCAGTGGAGAGGAGCTGGGCTCCCTGAAGCTGGCACCCTGGCCTCCCTCAGGGTCTTCGACCCAGGGAGAGCCTGCGCTCAGTTCTCATCCAGTCTCATTCGCCAGTGACCGGTCCCCTCTGCCAATGATTCCACAAAGGCTGGCCGGTTATGGCCCAAACACAGTGGAGATTCTACCTTATGATCGTGTTCCTTGAGACATGGCCCTGTCTACAAGAGGGTCCTGCCTGTTCAGGGACCCTGATCCCACAGCGGGGCTGCCCAAGGGGCAGAGTGCTTCCCAGGAACCATCTGATCTTCCTGTTTCCAGAAGAGACAACAAGGAGGCTGCTTGGCCACTAAGCTCTGAGAAGGCAGTGCCATTAGGTTTCATGCGAGGCCGCGGCAGAAGGAACGACTGGTTCTGAGGAAACTGCAGGCTGCTGGACAGATGATCTGCGTAACGTGGACGAGGGGATTCACAGTATTGAGTTGCTCTTTCTGTATACATCTCTAGGTTTTCACCTCGGAAACCATCTCAGTTTTTAAATTTCTACCACAGGAGGAAATACAGTTCCCTCGCTGCATGAGCACCGGTCCTGACAAAACCCTGCATTTCACAGAGCAATAAACTCAACACCTGAAACAGCACACAGAATGGAAGAGCTCGCTGAAATGCAGAAACTGCTTCTGGAGCTGCCCCTGCGAGCACCTTAGAAACAAAGGGCCCTGGGGGCGGGGGCGGGGGGTGACTCTTTGGGCCGAGTCACCTGCTTTGTTGAACATGAACGCAGTCTATGCCTGACTGTGTGTTGCACTGCATGCCTCACCTCAAATATTTCTTCTCTGGAGACTTCGATGCGGCAATGGCCGGCCTGAGGTTGCTGCAGTGAGAGCTCGTGTCTGAGGACCTTCAGCTTCTGAACTAAATCTCTTTCGTATCTCTGAGCAGGAAGCTCCTCGTCCTCCATGGAGCCCTCACTGGGCAACGGCAGCGGCTGGCTGGGCTCCTTGAGTTGGCACTGGTGACTTGAAAAGAAGAGAGCATCGAAGTCACTCCAAAAGCAGCGGCCAAGGGGCTGCCAGCAATGCCCCCCACACCAAAGGGAGCGAGAAGAGAGTTTATTACACAGAACTCCCAGCAGACACTTTTTTCTCTGACGCACAGATATGGAAAACTGCTGCTGAACACCATTAGCCCAAATATAGGTCTAGGGTACAATAAAGGAGCTGCCCCACTTCTGAGCAGTAGCTTAGCTTGCACGTTAGCATTACTCTAACTAAAAACCACAGCTGCTCTCCGCTCTCGTCGAGTCTGCATCCGAGGCTGACCAACGCACTGGGAGGCGTGCCTTGGCGGGCAGAGTTAAATGGAGCTGACGTGAACCACTTTGAAAACAGATTATAGTGGACAGGGGTCACACGCCCAAGAACGAATGACTCAGTGAAATCTAATGGTAACCAGTCCTCATTTTCAGAACCAACAGATGGCTAAGCACACTCATTAAAAGAAAAATTTCAGTTAAAGAAAAGGACTAGTACTAGCTGAGGGACGAAAGGGCATTTGTCTTGTTCAAGTTTTGCTGCTCATGTCAGATGTCAGTGAGAAAAGCCACGGGGCACTCACGTTCTGAGAACACAACCAACCCGGAGCACAATGTGGGAGCCAAAACAATTCCCAAGTCCCAGTCACCAAGGGTGACAAGCACGGGAGGCGGGGATGAGTGGGCACTAAGGGAGCCCTCACTCTCTTCTCCTCACTCGAGAGCCACACATGTCACCACAGGACTGTGTGTGGACGCTTCATTAAGGAACCTGGCTGGTCCTGCCATCTCGGGGACTTGAACTCTGGCTGCAGGCATGGAGAGGGGAGGCCAGAGCAGCAAGACAGGGCTCTGGTGCTCTCCGGCTAACTTGGGAGTTTAAACAGGCAACTGCCCATCAGACAGTTGGCTTATGCTTATTCTCTACTAACAAACAAGACAGTAGATAAATTAAGAAAAATATTAGTAGAAAACATCAAATGAAAAATGTAAGAAGTCAACAATGACTGTGTAAAAGTCTTACTTCATGATGTGGTGTAGCCTTGGGTCTGTAAACTGGGTTGTTCGGTTATTATGATCTACAAAATAAATTCTCCCAGAAACTGTGCTTCTGACTTCCCAGCCTGGCGGCAGTGGTCCAAGTTCATCACAGTTCACACTGTTAAGGTCTCTACCAAAATGGAAGATACAGAGAGGTTTGTCCACCTGAGTATGGAGGCACAGGACCAAAACTTCAGCAAGAGGCACCACAGGAGTCTCTATCAATGTGGCCACGTCCCAGTTCTGCTAAGAGGGACAGTCACGGTGCTACTTACGCCAAACTCACATGGAATCCAGGCTTCCGGGCTGCAACTGGCAGCAAAACGCACCAGATAAACACAGAGCCTTCAGAGCCTGTAACCATGAGAGGGAAAGTGGTCCCTACGGGGAACAGCACCTCTCACACCGCAGTGGGCCAGAGCAGGAGGGAGCGCCTGAACGCTGCTGCAGAGCTACTCGGCTGGAAACTTCGTGAATGGCAGCCCCAGACAGCGCACGGTTTCTAAAGCTGACGGGGACGTAGGAGCGCGGTCGGCATCTCACAGTTCTAAACTGCTGCGCCGGGAAGAGGAGCTCCCATTCTTTAGTTGGCTTTGTTAAGTAACTGTTTCTAATTTCAGCCTCCTGATTAATTATTTCCATGCGATCCACAGTCATATGGGAGCACAGCATTAGTGACCAAGATGCTTGTCTAATGAGCACAAAAGCCTGACGTTTCTGACTGTGGGTACCGAAGAGACACCTAATCCATTTGCATGTAATAGTTTCATTCTAATTACAGATACCGAATCTTACTTTAACACAGGCTGGAAAATCAAAGGCAGGAGGCTTGTTCTCAGAGGAAACAAATTATGAATAAAAAAATGAGCATTACTAAAAAACTGTATTAGGTAGTAATGCTATTCTAAATAAAAAAAATTTTAAAGCAAAGCAAAGCAAAGCAAAGAAAAAAGAAACAGCACTCGGTTACGGGGTTGGGGGTGCGGAGCTGTCTGACCGGGGCTCAGATGTGTGGCCTTGTGGAAGGAACTCGTACAGAAAAGCTTCATCTCCCCTGGGAGTGGTCCCCGAGGGGCTGAGGTAATAGGGACAGCAAAGTAGAAGACAGAAAGGGTGACAGAGATTTTGTATTTCCTTGTTAACGCTTTGTTATGGAAAACTTTCAGCATATAAAAAGGTAGAGAAACCATAAGGAATAATCCACTATAACAATTTTCCTGTCATTGTCAACCTGTTTCAGACACACCCCTTTGTTCACTGCCGCACCCCAAGTATTTGAAGGAAATCCCAGATGCTGTATCATTTCATCCAGTAATATTTTTAGTTTAAAAAACTGAGAACACATCTTGAAGGCGGGGGGGCCTTTCTGGGTCGTGCGGTCTGATTTCCAGATTTGGGACTGCTTTCTAAAGGATGCCTGTTCCAGCAGCTGCCGCCTGACCAGGTGGAAGGTCTGGAGGTGGCAGAAGAGCAGGGACTCACCCAGAGAGCCCAAGGCCAAGACTCTATGGCAGGCATGCTCTCTGCGCTGCCTCATGCCCCCTCACACCCCCTCACACCTTCCAACCGAAGGGGGCCAGTCGAGGGGTGCAGACAACCGCTGGAAAACTGGCCTGGCGCGCATCTGAGAAACTTACCTTGGTATCCGGGGGTCGTGCCACGTGCTAACTCCAGTCTGTGTGTGCAAAAAGTAAACTTGCCCCTGCACCGTTGTTCTCTGTTCTGCAGGAGAAATTGGGGGTTACAATTAGTTAAATTCAATCCCAAGGAGAGTTTTCAATCAGTCCTCTGGGCACGGAGTCTAAGCTTCCTTTCAACATTGTTTAAAATCGCCCAGAAAAGGGATGGAAGGGCAGTGGTGTCGCAAACCTCATGCAAGTGTTTGGACCTGGCTTCCTTTCTCCAGTTCACAGTGGGAGGCAGTGCTCTCGTCAGCCAGAGCCGGGATGGGCCGCGGTTTGCCTATCCACCACCACCTCGGCACCAACCTTACCTTCCTTTGACCTCTATTACCCGCACCTGCTCTTCCGGCTGGTGTGACCTGCCACATCTACGCCACATTCTTCCTTCATTAGGTTCTCCCTCTGCAGTTGTCCAACGATCTCTTCTTCTCCCTCCTACCCCATCCTGTCCTCTCCACACTCACACTGCAGAGCACCACAAACACCCTCATCCAGCCCACACACCATCCTGATTTTCCTGGATATTCACTTGCCTAAAATGTTCTTGCAATTGCTAAACTGGGAGATGCTACAATCGCTGACAAATCCGTGAGGAGCAAGATTGATCTTTTTTCATCTCTTTCATCTTTTTCTGGTCACTCGTCTTGACACCGACACAACCATCGCACACACAGCTCTGCGAGCAGCCTAGGGCACGTGGGGTTTCCACAAAGCGTTTAAGACTTAAAGCTCTCTGAAACGCTGCAGAGAATGCTCAGGATGGCGGGGCGAGTTCTCTCACCGTAACCCTCGGGCAGTTCTGGTGACTGGTGGCCGTGTGGTCGGTTCTGCGGGGTCTGGAGGGACCCTCGGATCTCAGGATTTCGAAGTCGCTGTGCCTGAAGTCTTTGACCTTGACTCGGGGATTCCCCGAACCTGCAGTTCCCGCCCCCAGCAGCAGCGCCCGTGCTGTCTGTGTAAGGGGCGGGCTCCTCCATGAAGCAGCTGAGCGGCCGTCCAGGCCCGGAGTCTTCATACACGGTTCTGAAAGGGGCAGAGCACAGCACGCGTGGGCACACCGGCCGAGCACAAGGCCCGAACTTTCAGCATGGTGCTCTCCCATCCATTTATTTTGCTTTTCTTCAACAATTTACAGTGTCCCAAGTGCTTATCTTCTTAAAATTCATCCCGCCCTATTTAAATAGAAAGACTTTTTCACAGGAACAAGTGGCCAAAGGGAGGCACAGGTAATGTGCCATTGAAGCACCTGCGGGATTTCAACCGCGGAGAGAGCTGGCTGACTGCAAAAATCCATCCTTGGACTCTCAGGGGCTCATGAAATGAGATTTGATTTTTCCTTATTTAAAGTCAAATTCAAATACTCCATTTCCCTCTATAATAAAAGTCCTGGTTACATAAAATACTGCAATGACTTTAAATAATCTTCTTCACCCCCTGAGCAATTTTGAAGATAATTTACCCTAATAGGCTATTTTCCCTTATAAGCAATACTTTTTAAAAACATTTCACACTGAAGTATTTCAAATGCGCTCACAAACTGGGAGAGGGGTCTCCTGGACTCTTCGCTCCGCCATGGCACTGGCTGTCTCGTGGCTACCCTCCCAACCCTTCCTCTCCATGGAGCGCTTCTGAAACCAACCCCAACAGTTTCCCATCGCGCCCTGAAGTATTCCAGCATATACCTCTAGAAGATAAAGACTTTTTCCATCATCGGGCCTCAGAAATGCACATCAACTTTTTAAAGATCATTGAACACCAGTCAGTGTTCAATGTCCCCAGTCAATTGTCTGTCAGGATCCAAGTGAGGCCCACACCTCGTGTTCAGTGGGTTTGCCTCTTACAGCTTTAATGATCAACTCACAGGTTCTGTTCCTTCCTCGTGAGTTAGTTATTTTTCAAGCATGTATTGATGAAAACACTAGGCTGTCTTCTACTCTCTACTGAGGGCGCCCTTCCAGAAGGTGCTGGTTGCATCCCCTTGGGGTCGCTCAACACATTCTCCTGTTCCCCAGACTTCCAAGAGGAAATATCAGATTCCCCATAATCATCACCCAGCTTCTTTAATTCATTGGGGATCACAAACTTGTGATAGTGACCAATGAGAGTTTTCAGGTTTTTTTACAAAGTGTTTTAGGGTTTTTTCTCTCCCTGTGTCACGATGAACACGTAACATTCATTTTTAACAGATTTCATGTGTACCAATCCAGTTACAATTTGTACTGATGCTCAACTCTTTGGTCAGTGGGAACCTCTTTAAATTGGATCCTGAGTCTTTTGGGCACAACCCCACCAGTCTTTACAGCTTCCTTTATAAACAAGGAAGCTGATGCCAGTTTTATCCCGAAGTCCTTTCCTGCATCTCAAGCAGTGAGCACAGGGAAGAGGTGGGAAGGACATGCACAGAGAGCGAGAGCCCATGTCAGCACAGAGTTGGACAGGCACCGCCACGGGGATACGTACCCTTCATTTTCTAACAGTCCTCTGCAGTCTACCACAGACCCTCCAGTGCCTATTCTGTCTCGTGTCTGTAAACTGACTAAAACAGAAAAGAATGCCTTGCATTAAAATCCAGGGGCATTTTATACAACTGCAATTACAGTGAGCCATTGCAAATGCATAATTGATGCACAATCTTGTTTTTTAAAAGCGAGGCATGTGCATACACACACACACACACACACACACACACACACACACACATACATTCCTAAGCTTTCAAGCAGGAAGCGTGTTATTCCAGTAGCTACATATCACCACATATTGACTGGAACATTCCCGAGACGTGTGGAGCAGAAGGAGGTGCTGTGCTTTTCATATTCTCCGTAAATACAACAGAACACAACATTCACTTCCTCTAAGTTACCTTATTCTTTACGGAGATTTTGACTTATGTTTAATGACACAGAGAGCCCTTTCACTACTGCAAGTCTAGATGAATCCAAATATTTATTCTTGGTCGCTACTATGAACAACAAAGACATTTATAAAATTGTTCCCAGTTATTCATTTTTCCCTCCACAAAGAAAAGAAGAAATCATAAACAGAGAAGCACTCAGTGAGAAGTTTTTCATTCTGATGGTTCTTAGGGTGCATACTCACTCTTCACTTATCTTGGGTCAAGCCTGCATAAGATAATACCTAAAAGCTTTGGGGTCGCTCTGGTGTGCTGCTGAGACACTACATTTTCCTTGATTCCTTGCAATGCACACAGTCAATCAGCACACAACACTTCAGAGTTACCCTAAAATGCCCATAAAAACTGGGTGGATAATACAATGGGCTACTCAACAGATAGATCGCTTCCAAGAGGATAGCACCAGTCAACCCTCTGTAACATCAGCACATTTTATTTGTCCACTCTAAATCATTCAGTCCTCTAACTCTGTAAAATCATATTACATGGAAGTTTTCAGAAATCGTTTTTGCTTTTTACATATCTGATGGGTTTTCCTGAAGAAATGATTTCTCAACTCTTGCATAAATGGCCACCATTCTTATCATCTACCTCTGAATAACACAATGAATGACAAATTCATTATCCATTCTGTGATGATTAAAATGACATTTAAAATTATAACTCTAAATCCTTTTGTACCTGAGTCATTTTAACTCAATTCTGAATGATAGGTTGAATTAGATAAAACAATAAAAACCACACGAGATCAAACTTCTTGGTGCTGAAGAGATGGCCCCCACATATGGTCTGTCCTCCGAAGTATGTCACCATGTCAGAGCTTGTATGCGTTTTCTCAGTGATGAGAGCTGAGTGTTAGGTTCTGTAAAAGCATCTCTTTATACAGATGAGAAAGTTCTTACCCACTATTTGGCCACGAACTGCATCAGTATCTGAGGGATTTAGTTTGCATAGATCCAAACGCTGGTCTGCAAACAAACAATTCAAAACTTAACCCAGGGAAACATTAACTAGGGAGGAGGGCAGAATTCTGTATTCAGTATTAAAAGAAAAAATATTCGTGATAAGCCTTCTTCAGTTGCATTAAGAGGCAGGAAAGCGTTTGGTTCTTACATCCAGTATCTTTTAGTCTGCTGATGGCATTGGAGAGCAGCCGCACACAGCCCAGGAAGCCCGCTCCTTGCTTCTTGTGGATTTTCTTGTGGTTCCACACGCTGATGGTTATAGAATCGCTTTTCCCAACATATCTAAAAACAACATGCAACTCACTTTTAATTGTGCTTCTGAATTTTGAGAGCCCACTGAGATTTTACGTCATTGACTTGTTAGTACAGAGGAATCCTTTTAAAATAACGTTGGTTCTATATACCACATGTAGCACATACTCAATAAATATGTGCCTGCTAACCTCAACGGGCTGGGAAAAGAACTATAATCAGTTATATAAGAAGCAAATGCAGATAACCACATAAAGTAATAATCTTGTAACAGAGATTTACTACAGTTTATTAGATCCAAAGGGCAATGACATGATTCATAAATTCCCAGCAATGTTAGGCTTACTAGGTTTTTTTTAAGACCTCACCTGAGGAGGTATCTATTGATTTTAGAGAGAGAGGAAGGGAGAGGGAGAAGGTGAGGGAGAGGGAAGGGGAGAGGGTTGGAGAGAGAAGAGAGAGAAACATCAATTGGTTGCCTCCCATATGCTCCCCAGCAGGGGATGGAATCCGCAGCTGAGTTACGTGCCCTGACCAGCAACTGAATCCCCAACGGTTTGGCGTGCAGGATGACGCTCCAACTGACTGAACACCCGGCCAGGGCAGGCTTACTACTGAACACTAGGTGACAACAGAGGACCACCTATAAACCACAGATCCACCCAAAGAACCCTAATGGGCACTAACTCAGACATTAACCGCCCCCCCACCCTGCTACTCTCAGTGCAAGTCAACCACAGAGGGGAGCTTTCTGGTCGAGAACTGACAACCGCGTCCCAGGCCCCTTATTTAGAATCCCACCCAAATCCAGTACAATCTGGTTAATAAAAAACCAATAGTCATGCAGTATTACTTTGTCAAAAATCTCCTAGCAGGGACATGAAAACATAGGTGAACATAAAATAGTGATTTTCAAAGTGCGATCAGTTTTATGAATATAAGAAACAGCCTCATGGTAATAGATTTATATACATTCAATCATACCAAAGTATTTTTTCCCTTACAGAAAATATATTTGTACTAAAAAATAGAATTTAAAAAGCAACAGAAATATGTGCAATATGTATTTACATAATAAATATGTATAATAGTGTATTTTTAAAGTAAAAAATCCAAAACCAGATTCAGGGTTTCACTGAAACAAACAAAAAACGTAGCGTATAGAAGACCCAACCATGGCCCTTTTTTCCTGTTGGATGGCAGCAGACTGACAGGTTACAGAAGATCACAATTACAGAAGCAAACCATAACGATCATAAAAATGGCAAACACAAGAACTTCCAAGTGTATGAATTCTGAAAGTAGGTAGTATTTACTTGGCCATCTACTTTTGTCATCAATAACAAGTCAGAAATCCTTTTTTTTAAAAAATGAAATGCTTCTCTTAAAAGCTAGATATCAACTTCCCTGCCGCTCCCCAAACGGCTTAGAGAACATTCCACTCACAGATCATAGTGCTGGTTCCACTTTGGGTCCAACGTGTTTTTCACAGTGTCCGTTGAGTGGCACTGCCCAGATCCGTCCACAACAACCTTTGCAAAGGGGTCGGGGAGTCCTGGAGAAGAGGGGACAGCCACGCCTGGATGAGACTACAGACCTATCAACGCGACGTTAGAACACAGTCTTGCAGGCGAACGGAGCTTCAAGATCCTCTGAGTTGGTAAGGAAGATTATCCTGGTAGATTTTTTCCTTCTAATTTAAGGACAGTTTCGATCTATTTAGCTTTCTAAGAAAGGCGACCCAGTATGACATCACTCTCAGATTTTGAGAGGCTGGAAAAGAAAACTGGGCTTAAAGAAAGCTATATAAATAGGCTTACATTCAAATTCCCATTTTTGATCATCGCTAAGTGTGGCTAATTAAATGGAGGAAAAGATGCCTATAATTAATTGTGTTTATACACTCTAAAAAAGTCATACTTAGAAATCTTGTTTACTGACTTTGTCTATTTTATCTCTGGAAGCAAGTATTAAATTAGTTAAGTTCCTAAATGAATCAGATGGTTTATAAGGTCAGAGAGAGGGCAAGACAGGGGTTTCAGAGACCGACCTGGATGTGAGCCCCCACTCGGGAGCTCCCTAGCTACCTGAGTGAAGCCTGTGAGCCTCAGTCTCTTCATCTTTAGTGTGAGTAAGGACTCAGCAGTGCTCTGGGAGGATTGGGAAGAGGGTGAATTCCAAGCTGCTACACCCACCTGAGAGTAGGTGAACGTCTTGAGTTTAGGGAGGATTCCTTTCTTTAGAAAAGGATCCTCTAGTTTTTACAATTCTTTTAACTACCAGGCTTTAAAAATGCGGTTTAATTTATAAAATTTATAAATTACACCCAGCTATTTTCTAGAAAAGTGTCCCTCTGTATTTGAGCTGAGAACACTGTCCAGCACACAGCAATATATTCATGGGTGGACAGAGAAATCGGGGTGTGGCAGGAGCAGGAACGAGCACGACGGCTTCTCCGGCGTGAGCTGCACGCTCTTGCCCGTGTTGCGGCCTACTGGGGACCGGGCTTGTCCCACCATGGGCTCCTATTCAGCAACGGGCAGGAGTTTAGGAGAACACGCCCTATTGTTTTTAACAAGTTTAAAATTCAGAAATATGTGAAAATATTAATACTGTAAGAGAGCAAAAATAGGCGTTTACTTACTGAAGAAGTCTTTCTTTGCAAGGTTCTTGGCACATAATACTAAAAACAAACAAAAAATGCTAGGGTTAGCATTTATGGACACGATTCCCACCACAGCTAGCTGCTATGGACTAAACTGTGTCCCCCCCACCCCCTCCATTCATATGTTGAAGCCCTATCCAGTGGGATGGGATTTGGAGGTGGGGGCTTTGGGAGGGGTGTAGGTTTCGATGAGGTCCCGAGAGTGGGTCTTTGTAAGACGAGACCACAGAGCTCGCTCTCACTCAGCTCTCCCTGTGAGGGGAGGCTGCAAGGAGGGGATGTCTACAGGCCAAGGAGAGGCCCCTCACCAAGAACCAGCTCTGCTGGCTCCTTGATCTTAGGCTTTCCAGCCTCCAGAACTGTGAGAAGTAAATAAATGTTTATTGTTTAAGCTGTCTAATCCATGGTATTTTGTTACAGCTGCCCAAAGTGAGCGAGACAATAGTCTATATTTACAACGGAAAAAATTCTAAAAATTATCTTTGCTAATGATTGCCATTTAAATTTAGTACTACATTAAACAAAAAATTGTCAAATAACTAAAAAGTGTTTTCTCCTCCAGTCAGGAATCAACTATAGCAAATCAAAATGTTTTAGTTCAAACTTAAAATCTTACTTAAAGATGAACAGATAGATTTATTAATATGCTCTTATAAATGCTTAAGATCACATAAATGCAAATTCAAATTAAGTCCTACGGTATTTACCTTTTTATCTAATGTTTTTCTTTTAAAGATTTTATTCATTTATTTTTAGAAAGGGGAAGGGAGGGGGAAAGAGAGGGAGAGAAACATTAATGTGTGGTTCCCTCTTGCATGCCCCCTACTGGGGACCTGGCCTGCAACCCAGGAATATGCCCTGACTGGGAATCGAACCTGTGACCTTTTGGTTTGCAGGCAAATGCTCTATCCACTGAGCCACACCAGCCAGGGCCTTTTTAGCTATTGTCGACAACAAAGAAACTGGCATTCTTCATGTTCCGATAAATGATACAACTTTGTAAACGAAAATAAACCTTGGTGTGTTGGGCCATCATTAGGTGTTGTGAAAAGCAAATGACAGCGTTTATGCTAAGAACTTAGCAAAATGTGGGCATATAGAAAGGATGCAATAAATGCTATTATTACTCTCTTATTCATGAGGTGGTATCAATTACTGTTAGGAAATTCTGTCACCAACTCTGTTACACAGTTAAGGCAACTATGTCAAGGGAATGTACTCCGATGTCTCTTTTATACTGCTTCACAAAGTTTGCTAACTTTTAAAGAATAACGTGTTTTGTTATGAACTTTTAAATATATTATTTAGAAAATAACATTCATGTAATATACATTGTTCTGCAACTTTTTCACTTAGTATATTTTTATATACAATAATAGCTTTATCAAGATACAATTCATACTACAAAGTACATCCATTTAATACACGTAAGTCAATGGTTTTTAGTATATTTACAGGGTTGGACAACCATCACCACAGTCAATTTTAGCACTTTTTCATCATCCCCCAAAGAAATCCCACACCCGTTAGCGGTCAAAATCATTTCAGCTCAGATCCCGCCAGTGCAAGGCGGTCACTGATCTATTGTACTTCGGGTCTCTGTGGACTTGCCTATTCTGAACCTTTCATGTAAAATAAATGGAACCAGGTAATACATGGTATTTTGTGACTGCCTCCTTTCACTTAGCATGTTTTTAAAGTTCATCCATGTTGTAGTAGGAATCCATTCCTTTTCATAACTGAGTAACACTCCATTGTATGAATATACCACATTTTCTTTGTCGATTTACCAATGGGTGGACACTGGGGTTGTTTCTGTCTTTGGATACTGTGCATAATGCTGTTGTACAAGTTGCTGTGTAGACACACTGTTTGATTTCTCTTATAAACCTAGGAGTTGAGCAGAGGAACGATGCTACGATAATCCCTCAGCACTGAGGAACCACAGTCTCCCATGGCATCTGCACCACGTGTGTCCCACCCGCAGTGCAGGAGTGCTCTGATTTCCCCGCATCCTTGACCAACACTTGTTATTATTTGTCTCTGGTTTTACATCTGTGGTTTTAACTTGCATTTCTCTAAAGACTTTGAGCATCTTTTCATGTGCTTATATTGTTTTGAAGAAATTTCTATTTAGATGTTTTTGCCTATTTTTAATTGATTATTTGCCTTTTTAGCTAAAGACAAAATATACTTATCAGATTTACAAATATCCTCCCTTTCTGTGAGCTGTCTTTTCACTTTCTTGATGAAGTCCAATTTATCTATTTTCTTTAGTTGCTTGTGCTTTGGCATCATGTCTAAAAAGGCTTTGCCTTACCAAAGGTCTTAAAGATTTAGTCCTATATTTTCTTCTAAGAGTTTTATGCTTTTAGCTTGTTTATACTTTCAGCTACCCAAACTACTCTTAAAATAGACATTTAGGTCTATGATCTACTTTGAGTTCATTTTTGTGTGTAAGGTGAGAAGGGGTCCAAATTCATTCCTTTGCAGGTAAACAGATATGCAACTGTACCAGTACCATTTGTTGAAAAGACTATTCTTTCCCCATTGACCTGACATGCTTGTTGAAAAACAATTCACTGTAAATGCGAGGGTCTGACTCTCAACTCTATTCTATTGATCTACATGTCTCCCCCTGTGCCCTGGCCACACCATCTTGATTGCTGTCCTAGTCCGCCCAGTCGGCTGCAACAGAACGCTGTGGACTGGGTGGCTTACAGATAACAAACAATGATCTCTCAGTGCTGGAGGGCAAAAGTCCAAGATCAGGGTACACGGCTGGGTGAGGGCTCTCTTCCAGGTTGCGGCAGGCTTCTCACTGTGCTCTCACATGGCAGACGGGCTAGGGATCTCTCCAGAGTCTGTTTCATAAAACATTAGGGTTCTACCCTCAGGACTTAAGTACACCCCGAAGTCCCCACATACCTACTAATACCATCACCTTTGGGGGCTGAGATTTCAACACACAAACTGTGGCGGGGGCGGGGGGGGAACACACGAACATTCAGACTGTGCAGTTACCGGTTTTGTAGTAGGTTTTTAAAGTAAGAAGCATGAGTCCTCTAACTTTGTTCTTTCTCAAGACTGTTTTGGCTATTCTGGATCTGTTAAATTATCACATGAATTTTAGGTTCGAGTTGCTGGATTTTCATAGGAATTTTACTGAATTTGTAGGTGAATTTGGGGAGTATTGCCATCTTAACAATACTAAATTTTCAAATCTATGAACATGCACTGTCTTCCCATTTATACTTCTTTTATTAAACTTATTCCTAAGTATTTTATTTCTTTTGATGTTATTGCAAATGAAACTTTTCTAAATTTCACTTTTAGATTGTTTCCTTCTAGTGTACAAAAATACAACTGATTTTTGTATATTCAATTTGTATCTTGCAACTATGTTGAATTTACTTATTGGCTCTAATACTTTCTTTGTATTCTTTTGAATTTTCTATATATAAGATCACACCATCTTCTAGAGAGAAGTATCTCTGGGATACTTTTCCTTTTTAATTTGGATGCCTTTTCTCTTTCACACCTGACTGCTTAGTACCTCCAATAACAACTCTGAAGAGAAGGGGTGGGCGTTCTTGTCTTGTTCCCGATTGTGCAGGCAAAGCATTTAGTCTTTCAACCACTGAGTATGATGTTAGCTGTGGGTTTTTCACAGATGCTGTTTATTAGATTGGGAAGCTTGTTTTGCTGTTCCTAGTTTGTTGAGTGTTTCTATCATAAAGGGGTGTTAGCTTTTGTCAAATGCTTTTTTCTGCATCTATTGAAATGATAATTTGATGTTTGTCCTTTTTTTACTGATGGAATGTAGTCATTAATTGATTTTCAGATGTTAAACCAGCTCTGTATTCTGCAATAAATTCCACTTGGTTATGGTGCATAACTCTTAAAGTGCTGCTGTGTTCAGTTTGCTAATATTTTGTTGAGGAATATTTTTGTCTATATAAGAGATATTCATCTGTAGGTTTTTTTTTTATCAGGATGATACAGATTTCATAAAATGAGTTGGTAAGTATTCCTTCTTGTTTTACCTATCTATTATCTATCTATCTATCTATCTATCTATCTATCTATCTACCTACCTACCTACCTACTGGTGGAGGGAAGACTTTTTGAAGAAATG
>VMDR010003107.1:0-77435 GCA_007922815.1 Macrotus californicus | reverse complement strand
AGTCTTTTCTTTTCCTCTTCCTGCCGCTTCTTTTCCTCTTCCTGCTTACGGGTTTCCTCTTCTAGGCGAAGTCTCTCTTCCTCTGCCTTTCTTTCCAATTCCTCTCTCTCCAGCCTTTTGAGAACATAACTGTTGTTAGAAGACAAGGACACTCAAAAGGCAAACCGCCAAAGACCCAGGCGCTGACAGGAGGGTGTAGTGCATGGCAGTCACAGACACATGTACTTCAAGACGCATCCTTCCCGGAAAGCCACTCCAGCCCATGTACTTACAAGAAAATATTAACCAGGGTTGACTTTACGTCCTGTTATACAAAGAGTAATGATGTATTGATTTGTGAACATATTGTAATGAAGGCACAGATGTTCCCCAGTGATTCTACAAACAACCACAGCCCCATCATTCGTATTTAATGACAATTCTTTAAAAACAAAGCAAAATAAGTATTTAAAACCAACTTAAGCTATAAAACACTAAGTGTCTCAGTGGCCCCAAATGTGCCAGGCAGCAGTTTGAGCAGTGACTACGAGCTCAAAAAGTTCACTTTGGGCTTTAATCACTGTAGGACTTCCCAAGCAGGAAATGGAAGCAATGCTCAAAAGAAACTTGACATGTAACACAGAAATTAAAATATCTATTTTCCGTTTATTTGGGGGATCTTTACAAATCTGTTGTAGCTTTAATTCTTTGCCATATTAAATTAAATGGTGTTTGGACAACTTTCATCCACAGATGAAGCATTGGTGATGTGATAATAAAGAGCTGTAAGCAGTGAGGGAAAATTCTGTAACATCTCAGTGCTTGCTTTTACATTTCTAATGTGCTTCTTGCTCACACGTGTGTCTCCTTCCTCACCTATGAAAAAATGCGAGTAACCACATTCACCTTGCAGTGTGTTCCTGACCGCAGTGCAACATATGGGCAAGACCAAGACTGCGTTCTGACTGTGTCACTCAGTGTGACCCTCCCTTGGAAAGTGACTGAACGTTTCAAATGCCCATTTAAAAGTGGAAGTAGTTATATCTTTGGCTCCATGACATCACTATGAGAATTGAATGAAATAACACATGGGAAGCACTCCGCACAATGCCTGGCTCTGGGCAGATTCCCAAATGCTAATTTGTCTTATAATTTAAAATGAACCCTCTCTCCAACCTTTGAAGTAAACCTATAAATCTGTATGCGTTTCAGAAATTACCTTTATTTGGAAGCATGGGTCCCTGACTTACTGGATGCTGTTATATTGTTATAAAAAGATCAAGACTTACAAAGGAGATCCTTCTATCCTAACAGTCAGCTTCAGGAATTGTGGCAGAAAAGAGATTATTTTTAAAAGTAAAGAAATACTTGCAGACATTACTTAGCCTAAGACTGCAACAGTATGTGGTCAACATATTCTACAGGGGCAGAGGTTGCAGTGCCTCCAAGCATTGCTGCAACTGAAATTATTCAGATATTCTGGAAACCTTAGATTCCTCCTAACTGACCAAGTACCCCCAACCCAGGGTGATCACAAGTGGACGTGTGCAGACCGAGATTTATCCAGACGTTAAGCAGAGCACTGTTCTGGTCCTCATCTCTTCCAAGGAGCCAGTTGTGATCATCCCAGATGAGTTAATACACAAAGGATATGTTGTGTGCGAATAAATGCCCAGGTTGCTTCACCTTTCTCTTCAGAATCTGAAAAGCCACTCTGTTTCTCCCGTTTTACCATGAGGACTTCAGAGGAGCCCAGTGCGTACACGCACAGTAAATAACATATCCTCTTGACCCCTAAGTTTCCATCATTACCCACAACACAAATTCCTCCACACAGGCCCACTAGCCCGTTTGTCCCTCCTATGACAGACAAAATTCCACCCCTTTACCACACCCCGCTTCCCCCAGAAGTGGCTTTGCCAGTGTGAAACTGAGCCTCTCGATATCGTCTCCAAGGATGAACACTCTTACTCTTCCTGCTTAAAGCGCCAAAGAGAACGTGGATTTGGTCATTTCCCCACAGCCCCTGTGCTGCAGCTGCCCCCACCTCATCGGCCTTGTTGTTGTTACCCAGTTCCTTGTTGAGTTCACCAGACCTGTGTACAGTTCTGTCATCCTGTCTGTCCTTGTTCCTGTCACCTATCCCAAACCTACCTCCCTTCCTCACCAGGTAGAAAGTACCAGAAAACTGCACCATGGTCATCACTCAGCAGATGCATCCTTATGCCCATCACCAACCACTGGTGAGCATCTTCGCTGAACTCACAGCCTCTAGCATGTCACCCTCCGTCCTACCCTTTCCCATTTAGGCCACATCCCCGACACATGCTCAGTCTTGAATTGTTCGCTATTCTATCTTACTTAAGTGCTTAAAAGCTTTTATTTAAAAAAGCGTAACCTTTAACATCCTAAACTTCACATTCTATGATCTACTGTCACCCTGTCCTCCACTGCCTTCTCTCCTGACCTGTCTTGGGTAGCACGGTGTAGTCACTTGTGTCTGCTCCCTCCTCCCTGTGCCCCAGGCTTCCGATCCCCTCCTGAGTCCTTGTGGGATGGCATGGAGCCCACGCTGCTGCCCAATTCCAGGCCTAGGTGGCCCCCAGGAGCACCTGTGCCCTCCTGGGCTGCCAACACTGGTTAGAGTAAGGCCCAAACAAAGCTGACTGGTCATCTGTCCCTGGGCCTCAGCTGCCACTCCAGCATTTTGGCGTCATCCCTTCCTCTGATGCCTGCAAAAACAGTCCAAATCTCCACCTTTTCTCAGTCTTCACTGTCCTTAGTTGATGACAGCACTGAGAAGCCTGGGGCCACCACATGTGAGCTGCCTAAAGTTGTCTCTTTTATTGCGTCGCTGCTCATAAATTTCCCCTTTTTTCCTCTGCTTAGAGACAAAGGAGTGTAGATGCCAGCACTGGTGATTAATTCCACTCTCTCCCGCACTGTGTTCCTACCACTCTCCTGTGTCTTCCCTCCATCGTTCCGCCCTCCTACATCGACCTTTCCACGACCTGCAAAAACACGCAGGTCTCAGGTGCCCCAAACTGCTCTCCCCATCCACACACGGCATCTTGACATCCGGCTGACGGTTCAGGACCTCCGCCCTCTCACCTCTTCCAAGCTGGCTTAGGTCTCCGCCGTTTCCAGTGGCCCTGCAAAATCTCAGTTCATCTCCTAACCATCAAGAGCAACAGCTTTCCCTCAGCCTCAACGTCTTGCATGTACAGACAGGGTTAAATGTCCCTCCTGTGAGGACCTCTCCTCAGCCCTGTGTGCATGAGGCTCTCCCTTCCTGCCTCAGCTGCTGCCATGCCTGCCACCCACATCCCCACATTGGATGGGTCCTGTCTGCCCCATCTCTTTCCCCAACAGCCGACCACCTGGAGGCTCAGCCAGAGAGGCGCCAGGTCTGAGCTGCAGGAGGACCTCTTGTGTGGACATGGCCACCTTGCTCACGGGGGCTGCCTAACTTAAATGTCTTTCTGTGTGGGGCCCTAGCAGCTATTTTAGCCTCCTTTTTTAAAATTTTATTTTTATTTATTTTTAAAGAGAGGAAAAGGGAGGGAGAAAGACAAGGAGACAAACATCAACATGCGAGAGGAATATTGATCAATTGCCTCCCACACACCCACAACTGGGGACCTGGTCTGCTACCTAGACATGTAACTTCACTGAGAATTGAACTGGCCACCCTTTGGTTCGCAGGCTGGCACTCAATCCACTGAGCCACACCAGCCAGGTCTGTTTTAGCCTCTCTAAAAAAAAATTTTTCAATACTCACTTGAGGACATTTTTTCAGCTCTTTTTAGAAAGAGAAGAAGGGAGAGTGGGAGGGCAGGGGGTGAAGGAAAGAGAGAAAGAGATTATATGTATATACATACATACCTCTCTCTGGAGGAGGGGGAGAGGGAGGGGGAGAGAGAGAGAGAGAGAGAGAGAGAGAGAGAGAGGGAGAGAGGGAGATAGAAACATCAACAGTTGCCTTCTTGTACACATCCTGACCCAGAATCAAACCCACAACCTTTCTGTGTACGGAACAACCCTCCAACAACCAACTGAGCCACACCAGCCAGGGCTATTTGAACTGCTTAATGTGACTTAACAGGCTCTGTTTTGGAATCACAGTAAGATCTCTGGCTTGCTAGTTTCCGTCAGTGCCTTCCAAGGGTGGACTGTGGGCTCTGGGCTTCCTTGCCCCAACTCCAAGAATCCTAATTTACATCTTGAGCCACACACAAGTTCAAGAGCTACACCCGACTCTGTGTACTTCCAAGAGAGTCCTGATGTCACTGCTAGTGGTGAACGGACCAGCCTTTGCTCTCTGTCCTCAGCCCCAGCTATCTGGACTCTTCCCAGCCCTTCTGTCCTAAATAGTCTCATCCTTGGCAATTCCCTCACCAGTGTGTGGAAATAACTGGCTTTCCATGGTTTGACTCAAGAGTCTTTATTTTGCTTTACGTTCTTGCATTTGGCAACTGCTTGTGTCTGGCTTTGACTACTGACTATAAGCACCAAAAAGTCGTGAGATGATCTTATTCCAAGTGACATCCGTTGTACTCCAGCCCCAGGTTGTCTGGAGCTTTCTCACCTCCCATGTGGTGCTATGCAAAGCTTCACAGTCTGGCAAAAGAGGAAAACTGGTTTTGGGTCAAGCGTATTACTCTCATTTTTATTTAGGTCCCAGGCGTTGACTCTGTTTCCAATCACCTGAACATTTTGTACGTACCTTCACCTTAGTTTATCTAGAATCAAGTTGATAGTTTTTACCTTCTAAAACTAATTCCTTCTGTCCTTTCTTTATCGCTTATTGGGCCTACCATTCTCCTAAGTCTTTTGAATCAAACCTCAGCATCGACTTTGAATTGGCCCACTTCTATTGGGTTGTGCAAGCCCACAGACTGCAGCTGGACCACCTGGTATGAACTCACCCTCCCTTTCCCAGGTCTACCTTCCCCATACCGTGTTAGCCCTCGCCTTCTCCTAGCCCACAACTGCAGTGGTGTCTTAGCTGGGCCTCTTCCTCCTTCTCTGCCTTCCTTGTACGTGTACTGAGCACCAGCATCGGTGACCCAAGGACTGTACCTCATCCTTTTAAGGTGCTTACTAGAGGGAAGCAGGCCTGGGAACAAATGAGGCTGTGTTTGTCAGCCCAACAGCTGGAGGGGAAAGGGGGGAAAGGGGGAAGAGGTCAGTTCTCTCCCAGGTGCAGGGCCAGAAAGGCTGCAGACAGGGAGCTAGGCTTGACCCGAGTCTGGAGAAAAGATGTGTCTGGTGAGGAGCGTGAGTCCGTGTGGGGCGGAAGGAAAGCGGAGGTACGGAATTGCATGGTGGGGGCATGGCAGGGCACTCTGCACACCAGTGTCTGGAATGCTGGAGGTGGAGGGGCAGGTGGTGGCCAAGTCGTGGCTAGCCTTGAAGGTCTGTGGATGGGTTTGGATGGATCCTGTAGGCAGGGGAGTCACTGGCTTATTAACAAACGGGAGCATGACAATGAAATGTATGTGTGCATAGCCCCTGGGGACATAGTGTGAAGAGGGGACAAGATTTGGGAGTTCAGCTTGGATGCCACAGACAGTCCAGGTGAGAGACAACAGGGGTCAGAACTCGGAGGAGAGGACAGGCTAGAGGGGAAGGGACAGGAGACAGATGCTAAAGAAGTAGGCTGGAGGCACCTGACATCTGATGGGACGCTGAAGTGGAAGGAGAGGGAAGAGCTGAGAGCTGGCTGGGACTTCTGATTTGGGTGCCTGCAAAGATGGGGACAGAGAGCTTATGAAAGGAAAAGGAAGTTTGGGAGAAAGAGAATAAGGCCTACTTTGGAAATGTGCGATTTGAGGTGCACATGGCGCACATGCAAGCGCAAGTAAAAGGCAGGTGGCAATAGGGCCTCTAAGTGCCATCCAATAGAACTTTCTATGATGAGGGCAATGTTCTAGGGGCTGGTGCTGCCCACGGCAGCTAGTTGCCATGTAGCTGCTATACACTTGAAATGTGGCTGGTACTGCTGAGGAAGTATAATCAATTCTTTCAGGAGCTGAGCTATGAAGAAAATGCGAGAGAAGGCAGGCGCTGGCAGGTAAAGAACTGCCCCTTCCTCAGTACACAGCTACAATCATATTACTCACCTGCTCAGGGCCCGCAATCACCAAGGCACGTCATTGGAGGTCCTGGGATTCATCTTCATCTCCTCCGACCTCCCTTCCCACGCCCTGTGGCCCACCCAAACCAGCCCAAGCACACCACTCAACAGAAAGACCTGCCACTGGAGGTGGGGAAATCAGAGATGTCTGCAGTCTGAAAAAGGAATCAGCCAGACGTACCCAACCCCTCCCCACACACACACACACACACATACACACACCACTTGAAAAAAAATAAATCATCAAACCTGTAATCAGAGACCCCAGAAGACTTGTCAAGGTCACTTCAGGATCGAGAATACCACTGTATTATTTATTACTCGCAATTCAGTGCCGGTCTAGAAGTGCTGCTTCCTGTCATGTTAATTCTCTAAATAGTATTGGATTGCACTCTCTGATTATCCTAAAAGCTTCCTTTATCTATTTAGAGGGAAAATCGACCTTGTCCTTCAACATGCATTCCTTTCTGAATACAAAGATCCGACAGGGCAGGCTGTCTATATTTTGACCAAGCGCCCAGTACTAACAATGCAGAGGTTCTCAAACTTTGGGGATCTGGTGAGGCAGGACAGGGCCCGGGCCGGTGTGTTTTCAGTGCATTTCTGGGATGATTTGGATAGCCTCCCAAGTTTAGGGACCAGTCTTCTGTCATGCTCCAGGGTAGGAGTCTTGTACCGCATAGCTCGTGGACTATGAGGTCGGCTTCCACGCGCTCCAGGAGCCCCTGTTAGCCCCTCCTCTCTCTCACGTGGGGGTGCAAGTTAGGATAATTTGTTGGGGGGGGGGAACATGATTCAGGAAGCAGAATCAAAACCCTTACATCCAGAACCTCCTGATTTTCAGGGATAATCTCATTCTCTAAATAAAGCTCAAATCCCTTTGATGTCTCTACAAGGCCTGACCGGTCCTATAGTCCAAGAGGATAGTGGGAAGCTGCTGACAACATTTAGATCCAGGAGCTATGAGTTTCCAGGTCATCTGAAAAGAGCAAAGTTCCATTGATGTTAATGACATCTAATAAAAGGTGCAGTGTCTCAACACACCTGCCAGGCAGACTTAGACCTCCACTGAGGCTTTGTCCATTCCACAACTCCAGAAAGAAAGGCCAGTTGCTCTTCCACCACAGACTTTTGCACAAGATCGCGACAAAACTCTGAGCAACCCCTTACCTGTCTTGCTGGATTCTTTCCGTCTCCTCCGGCTCTTTTTCTTCCTTCTGCAGCCGGGCCTGTTGTCTCTTTGTGGCCAGGATCTTTGAGGCCTCCTCTGCATTGGTGGTACCTGCAGTAGGTTTCCCTGAGGATGCACCAGAGGAAAAGATCACAGGAAATAAGCAGTGACTGCACTCACATGGCAGCTGCCACTTGAAAGACCCTACCTAGTGGGGGATGGGAAACGCTACAGGACTTACACAATTAGCTACTGAGCAGAGATGCTACAATGGGCAGCTATAACCCTCACAGTGGAGGGCAGTGGAAAGGCAGGGAGGAAAGACAGGGTCACTAGTAAGTCCCACAGCAGCCACCACTGCTGTGCCCATCTTGAACTTGCTGCATCACTCACGGCAGCTTACAGGACTAAAGGAAGAGCCTCTCCATGGGAAGTGCTGAAGCTGGCCAGTGCAGCAGGAGACCCTCAGGAGACTGAGGGGAAGGACTCGGGCAATGTGCAAGCCTGAGAGAGCACAGGGCATGAAGCTGCCTAAGGTAAAAACCCCTCCCCATTCTGTCCCTCAAACACGAGACTCCCATGTGGATTGTGGATCAGGTCAGAGGGTGAACCAGCCAGGACAGCTGAGGCTGGGTTGGTGTCAGCAAGAAGAGCCTACCTGTACTGCCCTTGGCTTTCCCTCCTGCAGCCCCCTGCTTTTCGGTGATATGCTCATCCATTATGTCCTCTGGGGCTTTGTCCCCAAATAAGTTGCCAGATTGCTGAGCCATGCCCCCTTCCCAATCCTTGTTGCTCTGCTCTTTCATCTTGGATATTTCCTCTCTGGAAAAGGTGGCTAAACGGTACTTCACAAAAGACTCTGGCTCTGGCAGTTTCAAAAGTGACTTTGAGAATAATTTAACACCGGTCCTGCAAAACCAAACACATGCCAGAAGATAATTACTGCAGCTGACCATGGAACTCTGTTCCCAAGACACCTGGTTCCAAAAAGCTGAAAACTTTCATCCTTTAAGAGGAGCAAAATTTAAGGCTTAGCATACATAGTCCCTGGCACACTATCATCCTAAGGGGAACAAATGGTATCTGTAAGACATCCCTGGTGGAAGGGACAACACTTTAGGAAGGCCATTTGGTGACACTACATCCTAATTTCACTTCACTTAGAGGACAACATAAAGATGGAGTGTCAGGCATTTTCCCACCACCTCTTTTTAGATGGACACCAGAGCTGGATCGGGCTTTAGGAAGTAGCAATGGACAAGCCAACTCCTTTTTCTATTGTAGCAAATGCACATGCCATAAAATTTACCTCCTTAACCACTTTTAAGTGTACAGTTCAGTGACATTAAGCACCTTCACACTGTGGTGCAACCATCACTGCCACCCTTCCACGGAGCTCTGATCCCATTAAACACTAACTCCCCATTCCTTCCTCCCCAGCTCCCGGCAACCTGCTCCCTTCTGCTTTCTGTCTGTGAATTTGACTATTCCAGGTACCTCACAGAAAGGGAATCACATGGGATTCATCCCTTCGTATCTGGCTTATTTTGCTCAGCATAATGTAATGGTGCGTGGTTCCTTTTTGTTCTAAGATTTTATTTATTTATTTTTATAGAGAGAGGAAGGGAGGGATAAAGAGAGGGAGAGAAATATCCATGTGTGGTTGCCTCTCAAGTACCCCCCACCAGGGACCTGGCCCACAACCCAGGTATGTGCTCTGACTGGGAATCAAACCAGCGACCCTTGGGTTCGCAGTCCTGTGCTCAATCCACTGAGCCACACCAGCCAGGGCCCTGGTTCCTTTAAAAAAAATTTTTTTTCACCTTTACTGAGATATAATTGACATCTGGTTCCCTTTTAAATGCTGAGGAACAAAGTCAGTCAACAAGTGGGGAGAGGAGGTGTATCTCTCTTGGTGCAAGGAAGATGTAAAAGGGGAGGACAAGCCTCTTTCTACCCAGGAAAACACTGTTTTGTTAAAATCCAGGAGCTTGTCTTCTGTCTGGCGGAAGAAGGCCCATCCCAGGTGCACTGGACCAGCCCTGGTCCCTGGGGAACGCTGGGTGTTCATGCCGCAGGTAACCCATTAGATGCCAGTAGCAGTTTCCACCCCCCACCCCAGGTGGTGACAATCAGAAATATCTCCAGACATTGTCAAATGTCCCCTCAGGGGCAAGATCGCTCCCAGCTGAGAACTACTGAAGGGAGACACCCCCCCCCCACACACACACCCTCTGCTTGTGAAAAGCAGAGAGAGTGTAAAAGCTGTGGCTGAAGGGGCAGTGTCCTAATCCCCACAGTGACTCTGACGCGCACCCATGGGCTTCCCTGAGAGCCTGAGCTTGAGAGGTATTTACTAGGGCGCTGTGTGTTTTAGCAGACAGGGTCACACCTGACCCCTCCTTGCATGACCTCCAGCTCAGATTTCCACTAACACTCATGGCTCAAAGCTGGGTCCATGCTTCCTGGGTGCTGTCTACACATCAGCCGCTGTGCTGGTGTGTAGACAAATTTTTGTACGTACCTGTGTATATGGGTGTCTTTGAGTTGTGAAAACACAGTACGACACAGGTCCTACTATTAGGGCCACCTAACAGGTGAAGAAACCAGGCTGAAGAAGGTTAAGGAGGCCATGGAGCTGCTCCATGGAGCCTACGTCTCCCTGACTCCACTGCTCACAGCGCGGCCCTATTCCATGTTGCAGTGGTGGCCAAGTCTCAGTTTGGGGTCACCTGGGGTCACTCCAGGTATTCATTTTAGAACTGGCAGAGTAAGCACTCATAGCTACCCATAGCAATTAAATATATGATCCAAAAAAGCTGAATTCTCCACACGGACAAGAACGAACTTTCACAAAACCAGGAAGAAGTGGGCCGGGGGACACCACGATGACAGGGCTCCACTCAGCTAAAAAAACGTGTGTTTAGGTTCAAATCACCTGTACAAGCATATGGCAGGCGATCTTTTGCTGAGCAATGCACTTCTTACACACTGTTGTCCAGGACAGCACTTTTGCTGTAACTGCCAGGAGGGTGTCTCAAGGGACCAGGTCTGATGCCCATGTGAAGATCAAAATGAGTCACCTACTCCCTGGAGTATTGTGTGCATGCTGAGTGTGGCTTTGGTCTAACCGCAGGGTGTGGCCAGAGAATGGCAAAGAATTACCCTGGATTTGGGATTTGAAGAGAGATGATGGAAAGACCACCATTTTATGGTAGATGATGCTGATGGAGCTTCCCTTCCGTAAGCATTCCTACCTTGACACATGAAATAAGAATTGCTGGTACTAGAAAGACTGACAAAAAGCCTTTTGCTCTTCTTCCTTGCCTTCCTCCTCCTCTCTGATCAGTGCTGTGTACCTTCAAGTGCTGTCACTGCACCTGCCCTCAGCAAGCCACACCCCTGGGGGCCTGCAAGGTAGATGGATCAGCACCCCTTCTACGGACGCAACTCTCACCATGAGGGGCCACAGGGCTGGACTGGAGGGGGTTAGGAGGCCAGAAGTGGCTGCAGGCCGAATCCATTGACAACCCTCAGCAGAAGAAAGCCAGCATCTGGATCCCAATACGACCCCTTGGATCTGGCTTAAATGGCTCACTATCAGAAGGGAATGGAGCGTGATGAAGCTACACCTTCCATCAGTGAGCCTGGAGCCCGCACAAGGCAATATGCGGCAGGATTACAATCCCAGGGACCAAAGGCAGGACTGGCCTGGATGGAAAAGTTCTGACAGCTCGGGTCAGCTCAGCCCCAAGCAGCCTTGCTTCCACTCACTTTAATAGAACAGTCACGTAGGTTGTCTTCACACCACACACTATTATTCTAAATAAAACTAGGCCAATTATCCATGAACACACATCTAAAGATAGTTTTCTACCTGGGAAGTAATGATGGATTATTTTGGAAAACAACTCAAAACATTAAGAAGTCTGTTTATAATCCTCTGCCCCAGCTCCTGCTTAAAAAACAGAAAATTACAGAAAACACACATACACCCTTCAAATTAGAGAGGTACAGGCAACTCATTGACTTTTTTTTTAACAGCGTGACCAAAACACTGAAGAAAATCTTAGAAGTTTCCTATTTTATTTGCATATCTTTAGATTTTCCTGCTCACCCTGTCTGCTCACTTCCCTACACATTAGTCCTCTGCCAGGCACCTACTAAGCTTGGGCATCTTGAACCTGGCAGTGATGTGGGCCTCACAGCCCTCAAGGCCCTCTGGCCAGCCCTGCTCACACAGAGTTTGGCAAAGTCATCCTCCTGCCAATTTCCTAGAAATAAGTATCTTGGCTGATGAAAGAAATTAAATGCAAATTAAACAAGGGGAACTCACTGTGCTTTCATAGAGTTTTGTTTTTAAGTACTTTCTTGTCTATTTATTTATTTTTTAAAGTTCATTATTTTTTTTTAGATTTTATTTATTTTATTTTTAGAGAGGAGAAGTGGGGCAGAAAGAGGGAGAGAAACATCAGTGTGTGGTTGCCTTTCATGTGCTCCTCACTGGGGACCTGGCCTGCAACCCAGGAAAGTGCCCCAACCAGGAATCGAACCAGAGACCCTTTGGTTTACAGGCCGGCACTCAGTCCACTGAGCCACACCAGCCAGAGCTCTCATCTATTTAATAAGAATCTATTAGTTTGTCACAAGAACCCAGTGAGGTAGGTAGGAAATTACTGTTAACCATATTTTAGATAAGAAAACCTAAGTCCTAAATGCTGAAATGACCTTTCCCAAGAGATGTCAACACATGACACAGCCAGGGCTGGCATGCAAGTCAGATTCTTCATCTTGCTTTTTAATAGATCTTCCACTTTAATTTTTAAAAGTTCAATACTGCCAGTGGTTAAAAATCTAACAAAGGGGACTTACAAAGTTTTGTTGGGGTAGTAGAGGTAGTCTTTCCTGGTGTGCAAACGAGATTCATGTAACATTCTAAGGTTCCTGACTGTAGAAAACATGACCAAACACCTCTGTAAGTAGAGCAGCAAAAATAACTCTCAGGAGAGGGTTGTCACATTTCTGAACATGAGCTTACTGTAAAGCAGAACCCCAAAAGACTTCTTTTCTCCATAGCTTGGAATCTAGTTCCACTTTATCCAAAGCCCCTTGACTCCAGGCACAGTGAACACAGCGCACGCACAGCATGGGAGGAGTCTGTGGCCTCATCGGCACAAGTCCACCAATATTCTTTTTTTTTTTTTTATTCAAGAGAGAGAGAAGACAGAGAGACACAGAGAGGAAGAGAGAGAGAGAAAAAAAAAAAGAGAGAGACAGAAACATCTATCAGCTACCTCTCAAACGCACCCCAACCAGAGACCAAACCCGCAACCTAGGCATATGGCCTGACTGGAAATCAAACCTGTGATTTTTTGGTTTACGGGACAATGCACCAACTGAGCCACACCAGCCAGGGCTTGGCTAGTATTCTTTAAAAATCTATGTTTATAGTCATAGCTTATTCTTTCTCAGAGAGGAAAAAACAATTTTATGCCAGACAAACCTGTGGATACCACCCTAACACAGTGATGAAGGTTTCCATCACCAGGAATGTAACCACCTGACATGCTGGCCTCCTGATATGATGCACTGAGAAGGAGCTGACATCCCTTCAGTGGGATTCCTGCCAACTTTCAACTTTGAAGAAACAGCACAGAAAACTGAAATGTAGAGAAGGATTCAGAGACTGGGACCCCTACTGTGGCACCTGACATCCCCACTGGGTCAAGGGGAGGAAGAGAGAATGCTACCACTTACTGCTGACCCCCGGACAGAGTTGCGTCTAGAGTGGCCGTGCACCTCTAACCTCCAATGGGACTTGGAGAGCCATGTTCTCAGCGCATCACCTGCCAAAATTCTGCCTTTAGGCCAAGTCCTGTCCTTATCAGTCTTAATACCACTTTAAACTTCCTCTGTAAAGCTGGCAAGCAAAATACCCTTTCCCCTTTTTGGTAATACAAAAGCAAGATGCGATTTTTGTAGATAATTTTGAAAATACAAATACAAGCAACAGAAATGGAGGGGGTGAGTAAAAGACCTCAAGAACCACTGATTGTATACACATATATACATTCACCAATGTGAGCAGGCATATGCATATTAAATATCTATTGATCTTTTAAAAATAATGTATTAATCCTACACCTGAAATCCATCTTAAGGAAATATTCATAAATATGGAAAATATGCACTTGATAAAAATGGGACCATGTTCCATATACCACTTTATAGCAACATCCTGATCACCTTCCCATGCAATTGCATATTGTTCTTCCTGACTTTTTGTGGCAGTATAGTACTCCATTATTTGGACATGTCATAATTTGTTTAGCAATGCCCTACTGAGAATATTTATGTTGCCTTCCATTTTGCACTATTAAAACAAGGCTATCCTTGTAGCATCAAAAAATATAGCACGGAACCTTGCTATAGCAGAGAGCTTGCTTCCAAAAACTGAATTCTTTCTCTATAGAGAAGGCAAGCAACCCCTTGTTCGTCTTAGTGAAATTTACAATGATGATGATGATGAAGCTTGCCAGCTACTATCCAGGCAGAGAACATGAGTCAATATCCTTGAAAGAGAGGGGGAAGAATCTGGAAAAATCCCAATGTGAACAGGCTTTTCTCTCTGTTAATGCCAGTGTCCCAAACTATCACCAGGGTAGTGACATGTGAATGGAAGACTCAGAAATGAGACAAATAGAGACCTTACAGACCACCTGATAGAGTTAAGAGTTTGCAAGAGAGCAATACCATAACCAAAGGCAGGCAATACAAGCACAGAAAGGATGCAATGGGCTTAAAAAATTAACAAACCAAGATGCTATTCATTTAGCTGTGTACTATGGAAGGCAGATACAGCAACAGCAGAAATTTGTCATCTATATAAACCATCGTGATCTCTGAGCAAATAATAATAATAGTGAAAATGTCTCTGGTAAAAAGCAACAATATAGGAATAAGAGCTGCTATCACCTTGAAATATTTTTAAGAAATTCCCAAGTGTTCATTCAATTTGTGTTTTATCCTACGTTCTCTGAGCCAAACTGATGCACTGAGCAAGTTTTATATGATTCTCTCTCTATAAAGAGTTTCCTATTTTCCCATATTAAAATCTTATTTCTCTTCCTCTCTCAGTCCCAATGAAGATGTCTCCATTCCACTGTTGGATTATGTTACTTACTGAGTCATGCTTGTCAGTTACTATCAGTAAAAGATGTTAATGACCTAAGATAGAGCTGCATGGTGTAAATTTGTTTTTCAGTTACACAGTTTAACTGGTGAGTTCACCCAGTTCTTAATTTTAAAACGGCTTCAGCCCTGGCTGCTGTGGCTCAGCGGATTGAGTGCTGGCCTGTGAACCAAAGGGTCACTGGCTCAATTCCCAGTCAGGGCACATGCCTGGGTTGCGGGCCAGGTCCCCAGTTGGGGGTCACATGAGAGGCAACCACACATTGATGTTTCTCTCCCCTTCTCTCTCCTTTCCCCTCTCTAAAAGTAAATAAATAAAATCTTTAAAACAAATAGAAAAGAGCTTCACTCTAAATAATGATACTGCTAATGGTGACTGACAAGTTATTATTGCCTCTTTTAATGAGACAGACCCAAGCACAATGCAATCACTTCACTCCAGATGCAGCCGAAGGAGAAAGGACAATGACAGAAAAACAGAAAGGGACTGGTAGACCGAAAGAGGAAATGGTGAATGGATCATCTCAGTAAGCAAGAGTCCCATATTTACCAGGCAACAAGCCCCCTTAAGAGCCTATCATTTATCCAGAAGATACCCAGAGAGAGAAGGGGGTAAGTCCAACATTCCTCCTGCTCACCTCTCAGGGCCAGCCATGCCTCGCGGGGGATGCGGGCGCAGGAGGCACATCCTGCCCTGCATGGAGCAGCCCCCCTCAACTCCTTTAATCATACAACTATGACGAAGGGGAAAGATGCTTACCTGGCTGTCACGGGAGAAGATGACCTCTTAGAATTGCCCTTGGGAGAATTGCCTATTTTCATAAGGGACCCAGCGCTCCCGTTGGAAATAGAAATTGATGTTACTGAATCCCACTTGATCTTCTCCATCTGTAAGGGACACAGAATAGGATGCCATTACCCACAACTACAATTTCTAAAAGGACCCCAAATGGAAGCAATGCACAACTTGCTTTCAGAAGGATCTATCTGAAGCTATAGTGCTTCCCACAATAGGAGTATCTGCAGAGAAGTACCATGAGGTCACCATAGTTAGGTGACTCAGTTGAACAAAAAATAAATTCAGCCTCCAAATGCAAAGATTTCCTTGTCCTTGTCATCTTGAGAACAGCAAACAGAACCATACTCTGGTCCTGGATACAGGGGTTAACAAAAGTAGGTGAAATTATCAGCCATCATTACTCACAAGATAAATCAGAAGTAAGGATATGAAATAATGACAATAAGACAAATAATCCAAATAAATAAGTTCAATAATTAATGAATAATAATACAAAAATAAACTCTATTTTTCACATACTTACAACTGCAAACCTCCTTTTGCCCACCCCTGTATATAGAAACTGGAAAGAGTTCAAAGATCTACAGTCACTACAAAAACTTGCAGGTGGGAGCAACTGTAGTTATAGCATCCAAGACAGTAAGCTGTGGACCATAAAGTGGACCCTGGAACCCCACGCACCTCTCTATGTCTTCCCCTTGGCTTCCCTCTGCAGGAGGCTGGAGACACGGGCCTCAGTGCCTGGTCTGCAGCGGACGCTCTGCAAGGGTGGCCCCTTCTCACTGCACTGCACTTTCTGCAACAAACCCTCACCTGGTCCCCACAGGCACATACATCGGCCTCCTTCCACAGTAACCCACCCTACAATAAAAGCCAAGGGTCTGAAACACTCACTTTCGTGTGAGAACCGCAGGGTCACACTGGATTTTAAAAAATAAACATGGCGTTATAAAAAATAAATGCCCGATAGCACAGTAAGGTGGCGGTTTTAAAATAAGTGCAGACATCACTGGGTGTTCTCCCTTCAACAGGTGGAGCCCAACCCCTGTGTCCCTGAGTGTGGGCTGGTCTCAGGGACTTGCCAAAGTGATGTGCAACATCTGAGGCTGGCACATAAATGTTACAGCATCCCCGTGCTCTCAGAACCTCTTACTCTGCGGGAGGCCAGCTGCCATGTCATTTGGACACTCAAATAGCTGTACGGAGAGGTCATGCAGTAAGGAACTGAGGCCTCCTGCCAACAGCCATGTGAGTGAGCCGGCCTGGAAGAGCCTCAGCCAAGCCCTCAGGTGGCTGCAGCCCTGGCCTCTACTGTGAGAGACCCTGAACCAGAAGCGCCCAACTAAGCTATAGCCTCAGTTTCTGATCCAAAGAACCAGTGAAGTAGTACACATTTGTTTTAAAGCTGCTAAGGCCTGGAGTGTTTTGTTACGTAACAAGTGATAACAAACAAAATCACAGTGTGTGTAACTTCCAAGTAGATATGCCTAATTGGGGGTATCTGCTCAACATCTGTTTTGCTGAGAGGGTGAGTGTGACAGAAAAAATGTTTCAAGGCCACTGTTATGAATGAAGGCCGGCTTAGAACCTCAGTTCTGGTTGCCTGGAGGGGCAAAACTGGCCCAGATTCCAATGCCCTTCAAGAAGCAGAGAGAGGACACTCAGAACATTCCTTCTGACTCGCGTCCTCTGGAGGGCAGGCTGTAAGGAGGACAAGGTTTTGCTCCAAGGCACTAAGATTTAGGAGGGTACGAAAAGTCAAATGACTTTCAGAGGTGGGATGAAACGTTCAACTGAATCTGCCCCTTGAGCAGTCCCTGGACATGACAAACCGAGGCCCACCACAGACCAAGTGCAGGGGGAAATCGTGCTGTGAGGCACGAAGTGTGTTTTGAGGGTGAGTGGCGGGTGTAAACACACCTTAGAGGAGTCTGCTCGTGCAGTGTCTGCTCTCCCCGTATCTCCTCCGACAGATGGCAGTGCAGTCTCTTTATCGACGATCCAAGCGGGGGAGGACTTGTAGAGATACTGAAGAGGCTTGGCAGCGCATATACGAGGACCACTATGTAACACTAGAGTTACAGTATAGCAGCCAGAGACACAGGGAGCACAGACGGAAAAAGTAGGATGAGCAAGGAGTTGGAAAGAACACATTTCTGTTAAAACGCGACATGGGCAATCCAGTCTCATATGCACAGCAGGGACTCCATGGTAAAAGACTCCTGCACTCAGTGTTCAAGAGTCCAGCTCATTTCAGGAGTTCAAAATCTGGGCTTTGGAGCCAGACAGACCTAACACTGTCACCTAATAGCTGGATCACCTTGGGCAGGTGACTTAACCTCTCTAAATGTCACCTTCCTTGTGTACAGAGACTGAACATAGGCTACTGCCTTTGGAAAGGCCTGCTTACAAAGTTGGCCCTGGGTCGGCATTTGGGAACTTAGATTTCAGGAGGGTCCCCACCACGAGGTGAAGGTTGCTCACTGTACCTAAGCTGCCTGCACAGGCAACATGACTTCCCCTGCTTTCCTTCTGAGAGTCTGGAATTTGGGTATGTGCCTGGCAGGGGGTGCCTACATGATAAGCCCCCAATAAAAACCCTAGGCACAGGTCACAACTCATCGCTGGGAGAATGTGTCCTGTGTCACTATCCTGGGACAGGACTCTGGAAGCTCATACTTAGTGTTCCTCAGACTTTGTCCCATGTGCCTTTTCCCTTTGCTGATTTCACTCTGTAACCTCTCCCTGTGAATTGTAGCTATGAGCTCTCCCAGAGAATCACTGCCCCTCAGAGTGGACTTGGGGACGTCCTGATACATCCCTACCTCCCGTGAATGTTTTATTTGTTTGAGAAATAATTCACATACCGTAAAATTCACCCTTTTCAAATTCAGTGTTTCAGTATATTCACAAGGTTGTGCAACCATAACTAGAGTCTAATTCCACAACATTTTCAACACTCTCAAAAGAACCCCTGTACCTATTAAGCATTCACTCCCCTGCCCCTGTTCCCTAGCAACTACTACTCCAGACATTTCATAGAAATGGAATCGTACAATTTGTGGCATTTTGTGTCTGGCTTCTTTCATTGAGCTTCTTTCATTGTTTTCAAGGTTCATCATGTAGCATGAACCAGAAATTCATTGCTTTTTAGAGCTGAACAATAAATAATTCACTTTATGGATATACCACAATTTTATTTATGAATTCACCTGTTGATGAACATTTGGGTTGTTCACTTTGTGGCTATAATAAAAAATGCTGCTAAAAGCATTCATGTACAAGTTTTGGTGTAAACATATGTTTTCAATTTCCTTGGCTCTATATCTAAGAGTGGTATTGCTGGGTCATATGGTAACCGTGTGTTGAACTTTCTGAGGACTTGGCCAGACTGTTTTCGAAAGTGACTGTACCATTTTCATTCCCACTAGCAATTTCTCTACATCCTAACCAGCACTTATTTTCCTTTTTCTCTTTGAATTTTAGCCCTACTATTAAAATGTGAGGTATTATCTTACGATTTTTTAAAACTATTTTGTATTGACTGATTTTAGAGAGAGGAAAGGAAGGAGGGAGGGAGGTGTGGGGGACAGAGAGAGAAAGAGAGAGAGAGAGGGAGAGAGAGGAGAGAGAGAGAAAGATAGATTTGTTATCCACTTATTTATACATTCACTGGTTGATTCTTCTATGTGCCCTGACCGGGGATCCAACCTGCAATCTTGGCATAGTGGGACGATGCTCTAACCAATGGAGCTACTCAGCCAGGGCCTCGTTGTGATTTTGATTACCATTTTCCTAATGACTAATTATGTTGAACAGCATGTCATGTGCTTATTGGCCATTCGTATATCTTCCTTGCAGAAACAGCACAAGTACTTGGAAACAACTGGACCTAGGTAGAGAACTTTACATCATTCATACAACATCTCACTAAATATACTATCTTGGGAACTGAAACCAGACCTACCCTAATGTGGACATGTACAAACAGAGGACGCCATCCCTCATTAACCTTGCCATGATGATTTGATCCACTTTGGTCAAGAAAGGGCTTTGATGGTGTGGCCCAGTGTTTCTCAGACTGCAGTGTGCGGGTCTGCTGGGTCCTGAGAGTCTGCCTTCCTAACACGCTCCCAGGTGATGGTGATGCTGCAGGTGCACAGACCAGCCCGTGAGTAGCGAGGTTCCAGACATTTGTTAAGCTTTCTTACCGTGCCAATCATTGTGCTATCTCATGTAGTCCTCATGAAAATTTAAAAGAAACTTGTTTTATAAATGAGAAAACTCAGGCCTAGGAGGTTAATTAACTTACCCAAAGTGGTTAAAAATTAGTAAGCAGTAGAGCTGGCTACAGGATTCCAGAGACTGTGGTTTAAAGGCTACTGTGCCAAGCCTTCTCTTAATAAAAGCTCACTAAACCTCCATAGGTCACGAAAAGGATTTTTCCCTAATCCACATGCCTGCAATGATAAAATAACTCAATCGCCTTTGTGACATTTAAAAGAAAAGCAACAGCCTGTCGGGTGTGCCTCAGTGGACTAAATGTGAGCCTGCAAACCAAAGGGTCGCCAGTTCAATTCCCAGTCAGGGCACATGCCTGGGTTGTGGGCCAGGTCCCCAGTAGGGGGTGCGTGACAGGCAACCACACACTGATGTTTCTCTCCCTCCCTTCCTTCCTTTCTCACTAAAAAGAAATAAATAAAACCTTTTAAAAAAAAGAAAGAAAAGAAACAGAACAATAGCAAAACACTGGTGGGTAGAAAATGTTACTAATAGTTGAAGACATTTCACAAAGCCAGCAAAAGTGAAGCAAAATACAAACATTCTGGAATACCTCAGAGGCTGACCTATACCACCTCTGGCAGTTTCTGTCATGTCACCGGCTTGGCCTCTTTTACCTGCTTTTGTGCACTGTACACCGAACATGAATGGACTTGCGTTTCTGGTCTGGGTGGGTGTCAACAGTTGCGCAATGGGAAAGAGTACCGTGGGAGAAATGGGCATGCGATGAGCTGAGGAATGGAATGGGGTAAAAAATTTTAAAGGCAAAATAAAAACAAAACGAAGTGAAACGTTTAAAACAACACAGTGCATGATGCAAATTAACATTTCGGTGGCAGAACGAATGTAGAAAAGAAAAATATTCGAGCACAGGATGGCTTTGCAGTTTGTCACAGTAAAATAAAAAACGATATGTCATTCAGAGTGTGGAAGTGTGCATTCACTGTGCTGTGGCGCTAACATTTGTTCAATGTGCTGTTACAGCATTACCTGTATCGCTGTGAGAGAATCAGCCTACCTCCCATGACTATGGACTCAAGAAACCATTTACTCACCAGGTAGATCTAAAATGAAAAAGATTACTTCTACATAACGCTCGTTTTAGAGCCTCTGTAAAGAAATATTTCATGATACACTGATTTTGCTAATGCGTTCCCTTCACACCTTTTCCGTGTAAATAGGGCAAAATTAAAGAAGCACAAAAATAAAAATAGCTAACTGATTATCAGCTTTAATGGAAATAATAATATTCATAATCCAAAATTCAGTGACTTAAAATGTCATTCTGATGGTTTTGGAATGTATTATAAGGTAATGGATTAACTTTTCCATTACTTTGTAATCTTTGTATACCCAGTAGCCAGAAAATGGTTTTGGAATTAAAATTTTCAAGTTATAATTCACAGATAATTTAGCTGCCAACAAAATAACATACTGATATCTTTTCATATTAGTCAATGCAAATACGAATTCAACATTAGTTTGTAAGCATGTGAACTCATGAAAACATATGGAATTCATTCACTAATGGAATAGCTATATACAGTTAAAAGCATGTACATGTTTGTTTATCCAGCTCTTAATTAATTCAAGGTATCCAGTGCTTACCCATGAAGTATATCAGAGATCAGCCACACTGACACTTAGAGGTCTCTGACACACATGACAGACCTCTGTGCTGGAGGTGCAAGGTCAATGCCATTGAAAAACAACCAGAAAGAGACACTGGTTTCTTCAAAGTCACAAACATCCTTCCGCTGGCCCTTTGGTAATGACTTGATGTGTTAAATACGCCACCGGCACCTGATTCTTCCATGACGCTTTAAAATACATGTTTGATGCATGGAGAACTTCCCTACCTTCCTGAACCTACATACTCTGAAAGGTCTCAGTTCAGACTTTTAGTGACCTATCCGAGCCTCTCTCTACTGGACTCTGGCAGTTTTAAATCTACTCAGACTGTAGCTCTAGCACATGTTCTATAGAGGTCATCTCCCAGCTCAAAGCAGAGTGCCGGGAAAGGCCATCTATCCTCTTCCCCTTTTAAAGGGTTCACGGTAGTTCTGAACTGTTGGGCAAGAGCCCTGGTCTTTTGTTTCACCCATCGAAGTCTCCTACGTACCTCTGCCTCATCAATTCCGCTGTTTCTGGCTAACCAATGATATCACATCAATAACTGGGCAGTTACTTTTTTACTGGTCACATTTGCCCACTGGCCAATTAATTTCGGGGCAGGATAACTCCTGCATGCACTGTGGGAGATGAACAGTCTCTTTCAGGCAAGGAAAACAACATTCATTCCTGTCTCTGTACAACTATGACCTGGCTCTAAAGGGTGATGCCACTTTCCAAAGTCCCGTTAGTGAGGTCCTGGGGCTCTCACACGCACACCGCAGGACTGGGATGACAGAGGTGTTTGCAGGAGGCTCAAGGGGGGCTCTCACAAACACCGACAGTAAGGGAATTAAGACGCTCACACCAGAAAGAAGAAAACTGGAGAGATCAGGTCTACTTTCTCACTTGCCTCGTTGTGGGGAATACGATTTTGTCACGGTGGATGAAGAAAGGTGCTTACTCATCGCACTCTCCGTCTGCTTTGGCAAATGTATTGCGGATGCTGACAGGCTTTCACGTGCTGCGGAGAAACGCATTGAAGACATTGGTACGCACACCACTGTAGACTGAGAAGCACATACCCCAGTGTTCTTCCTGTCCCCCTGCACACACCTTCTAAGCCACTGTGACACTGCACACTACTTCCAGCATCCTCTTAGCTACCTAGCCAATCTAGAAATGCCCAGACCCCAGCAGCCATCGGGCTGAAGCACAAAGTTCTCTTCTACTTCTAAACTGCTCCTCTCTTCGATTTCATCCAACCTCACTCAACTGTTCAACTAAAGCCACGCTAATCCCACCAGGAAATCACTTATTTCCTTGCGTCCAGGAGCTTTTATTCAGTATATTCAGACCATAGGAAGTCACAACCAACCTGGACTCAGAGACAAATCACCACCAGAAAATTTCTATGGCCTGAGTCTGCATGAGCTGAAACCGGACTTTTTTCTGAAGGTTATCTACAGCTCAGGTTGGAGAGAGATGTCATTTGTAAAGCAAGGAGCTCTGGTTACAGCACAACAACCTTTAGTAGTTGGTTTCTTCCTCTTATCAAGAGATGGGGGTCACCATGGACTTTTCTCAGATGTTATGATTGCTTATGGTTAGGATGTCAACAAATGGTCCCAGGTTTGGTGTGCCTAATTTCCAGTTGTTTAGAGTGGTTTCTAAAATGCAACCTGTACAGCAAATGGAAAGGTACAGACAGTGCCCTGCTAAGCCATACTGGATCTCAAGGCAAAAGGAAAGATGTGTGCCCTGGCTTGAAAGGAAGCAAGCTCATCAATGAGATTTTCAAAATCTACCCCTCTCCTCATGTTTTCCAGTGAGAGAACTGTCATGTTTGACTATGTCTTCTGACCAGCTGATGATCTTTGAGAATTTTGTAGTTGACTTAAGCCAAAGTAAAATTATGATAAATTCTGTTTTGGTGTAAATAAAATATTTAAACTTAAAATTATGTGAGATTTACTATGTTTACTTTTCAATGTTTTTCAGTATTTTTCTGTAACTGCTTTAATGTTCTGGAAAAAATTAACTATTGGAATTTACATCAAGCCATGCATATAGATAGGGGTACACAGTTCTCCCTTTTTCTCAGGCTCTTATCTGGCTCAGGATGGCACTGCTCTTTAGAAATGTGATGTTCTCTTGATATAGTAAGATGTTTGGTGCCCTCTTAAATTGTGTGCCCGAGTTGAGTACACTTGCCTCTCGCCCTGGCCTGGGCCCAGGATGAGATTCCCAGTGGATAATAATTATCAATTCTCTGTTCGTGGAAGGCCAGTGCCCACACTACAGTTCACTTGGCACATGTAGCAAAGCCTCTGCTTCTCAGTAAGAGCAATAAACATTACTCTTTGTCAAAGGAATGCTAGAAACCAAGGATAATTCTTCCTACTGCTCTAAAGTGACCTTCTACATTACCGGTAAATAGTGCATCCCTTTCACCTCTGGTTTGTTCTTTGCCAGCCAAAGATGGATTGAATTTCCAAAGTTTTGCTAATTCCCAGGCCTATATCCAAAGCAGAGAGCTTATCAGAGAGGTGAAATCAAGAAGACAGCCCACTGATCATCTTGTTTGGACCCCCCGTGTGAGGACTGAGAAATTCCCTACCCCTCCCTCTCAAACACCTCTCCAGGAACCCAAGGCATTAACACCCAGAACTCTGTGTGATTAACCAGAAGTGACTGAAACACAACACTTCTGAGTGCCCAGACCGATGACTCATGACAGTGTGAAAGGCCTGAATGCGCAAAAGTCAAACACTGACAAAAGTTTCAGGGCGGAAGATAGCGAGCTGAGGATGAAGCGTCTCCAGGCACTAGGATGTAAGGCATGCAGAGGTCTGCGGTGATTGGAACACAGAAATATGAGCATGTCATTCACATTGCCAGAAATAAAATCCTAAGGGGTCGAACTAAGAAATCACTTGTAGAAGTGCTTGAGACACACACGGTGATGGAGGAGGGTGATCAGAACAGTCATCACAAAATGCCATGGCATGGTGATGCTCGGATATACCGTTGGTGGACTCGGCGGCAGCGGCGGTGGCGGTCCCTGGGTCAGGAGGGAGAGTGCTGGCCGCTAACCCTAGAGGAGGGGGTGGAGTATTTTCTGATTCACCTACACAGCAAAAGATCAGAGCAAAGACAGGTAAAAGAAAAAGTCCCCATTTCTGGTTGACTTAGTTTCTACTGAGGAAATTAGAAAAAGTAACTGAAATGTGTTGACTTCTCAAAAACACAAAAAACAAAGTATGTTCACTGATAAAGGGTTAAGCGCACAATACAGCAAAGTCAAGGAACTGTACTCTAAATGTAAACCCATGTGCTTTCAGAAAGAGCCAGTACACAACTGTTGCATAATAGAATCACAAGAAGTAAGACACCAAAGGGGAGAAACCAACCCAGACAAGTAACAATCCACACATTAAAGATTTGAAAGTGTAAAAATGAGTATGAACTGGATAATGAAATGAGTAAGTCATCTGGAAACAAAACTGAAAGAGCAACAAAAATTAATAATGAGCAGGGAAAACCCATAGCCCCCTTTTTTAGAGGGTAACTGCTGCTCAGCCTCTGCAGGTCACACTGCAGTGGCAGCTCAGACTACTGCCATTGATCTTCCCTCAAATCAGATTTGTCCCAGGGCTTGCCAGGTGGATCCGCTTAACCAGACTCTGCATTCCGTTTCCTCTTCTTTTCTTTTGCTTTACCTCACAGCCCAGGTATTGTGCCCACCGCTGTTTGCTAGCAAAAGGAATGCACAGACCCCCTTCATGAGAAACGTGTTCACAGGAAGCTTGGCAGTTTGAAACATTGCATCTGAAAAAGGTATCTGCCAATTGGTACAAAGCATCCCCCAGGCCCTGCAGGCTGAGCTCAGGATCTCCCGCCTGCCCTGGGGTGCTGCAATGCAGGCACAGCCCTAAACTCACCATCGCGTCCTCCAGGTGCCAAGGCCTGTGATGGAACTCCCAACCAGTACCGCTTGCTCAAGTCCAGCTGCTGGGAGCGCTCCAGGGACCTGCGCAGAATTGCCTCCATCCGTTCCTGCCAGGTGGCGCAAGGGAGAGCAAAATGAACACACCAGCCTCAGGTCTGGGGGTGAGTCAGCAAGTGGGGCTCTGTGCTCAGCATCCAAAACCCAGGTACACGTGCTCTCGGCCAAACCAGAACCTTCTCAGTGGATGGAGAGTAAACATGTGGCTGGTGCAATCCCAGCCCCAACAGCTCATCTCCGGGAGGGGCTGCCTCAGCCAGGTCTTGATTTAAGAATAATGCTAGACAAGCATTAACTCCTTGAGGCCTGTTTCAAGCCCCAGTTTGCCCCACCTAGTAGAAGAAATGGAATTGAGCTCTAGAACGAACTGAATGCTTTTTAGTTGAAATGCATAAAACACTCTGATTTGAGAACATTTAAATGCAAACATAATTTGAATTTTACAACCTTAAGCCTAACTTTTTGGGGTGGTACCTGACTGTGAGATTTATTTTGCAAAGCCCCGTTCTCATTTTATAATTTTTTAAAGGGGGAATCAATTGTTTTCCACACTGTAACATTTTTCTGCTGTTCAGTGTTGGGGGGATAATGGTACATATTTCGAAATTTAAAAGAGACAAGAGTAGGGAACCTTCTGACCACACAATAACGTATCTATGCATTCTCAGAGTTAGATGGGACGAAAGGGAGAAGAAGTAAACAGTTTTTAGGAACAAGGGGAAGAAGTAGTAAACAGTGTTTAGCCAGAAGAAAAAAACAAGGAGACTTCTCTCTTAAACAGAACATTTATTTATCAAAGGCACTCTCCTGCATTAACGCAACTGCCACTTTCATAAAGTCGGGCTGACTGCGGGCAAGTATCTCCTTGGCACTGCAGTTGCGATTCCATACTCCTCGCCGCCCCAATGACACTGCAAATACCAACAGCTCTGCCTGCCTCCTCATAAAACACCAACACCGTTTCTACCTCATAAAACCCACCCTGAGGTGCTCTAGGAACTGCACTCATCCTAGCCTGACTCCAAAATGAAAAGATACTCTTTACTCTTGTCTTAAAAAAGCGAGCCAAATTACTTTAGGGCAGCACCAGCTGAGTAACTGTGAGTTCTGGTTCAGGGAAAAGCTCCCTTATTCCACTCATTAGAAACACAGAAAAGTCACTTAGGTGCCTGGACCTATCCTTTGTCTACACTACAGGGATGAGTTGAGCATTCTCCACATCTCGGCCTCTTCTGCATAATTTCTCTCTGAATGACCCTTTGCTAACAGACAGGCTCTCTGGGGACCTGAGAGCAGAAAGGGGATTTTTTTTTCCTCCTGTGAATGTCCGATTTGAATTTGCTTTAGTTTTTGGCTGAGACTCTACAATCGTGAGTATGCATTTCCTGAGTCCCATCCTTGGAACTCTGGCCCACTAAATTCTGACAGCCAACCCTGCGGGTCTGTCAGAGAAAAGCTGGGGCATTGAGGGGTGGATTTGAATATTTTGACTATTTGTCACTTGAGGTACGGTCACTCTAGACTGGGCTGAATAGTGTCTGGTTATATGAATGTAACAAAGAATTTTAACTAATGATCTAATTTAAGTGTTGAAACTATGCACCTGAGAGTAAATTTAATATTGAGTCAGTTATAAGAGATTTTGTACATTCCAGAAGGACCTCACAAGGTAGTCCCTTATCGACTAGGAGATTGATGAGAAAAAAGAACACTAAGGATCTTCAGGCCAACCTCATCTAGGTGCATAATTAGAAGGGAATGATCCACCCAAAGCCAGACCCACTCTTGGACTGGACAGTTACCTTTAGAAAAAATACCTTTCCTTCTACCGCCAGTCCACTGAGCGGCTCCAAATTCCACCATTAGACATTCATTCCTTTGAATCGTTAGGAGGCTTATGAAAATGAGTCCATCCCTGAGAGAAGACACAATCACTTTGTGTCATCCACTTTTGGCGAGATGATGAAAAGTAGGTAGTAACCAAGCTCTATGGTAAGGGGATTTATAGAACCCAAAGTTGTCAGAATGGGGTGATTCAACAACAAACCAAAACTGGTTCATTTCACTTTTCTTAGAGGTTAGTTTACATCGGTATCTTTCTGTTCCTTCATGTGATGAAATGGAAAGAATCCTCGATTTGGAGTCAGGAGATATGGACTGAAATGCCACCTGTGCCTGCCCGGTTTTAGCCCTGTCACCTTGAGTCAATTGTTTAACTTCCTGGGGCATCAGTTTCCTTACCTATAAAATGGGATATTACCTAGATAAGCAGACCATGCCAGTCTCCAAGGTCATAACTATCAATAGCATACTAAATCTTGAGCCAATGCTAACTGAACTGGACTCTGAAGAGGATTACCAACAGGGCAGTTTCAGCAGTGGTTCTCAAACTGGGGGGCTTGTCGGAACACCACTGCTAGGCTCCCAGCCCCAGAGTTTCTGATTCTGCAGGTTTGGGGTGTGACCTGCTGAGAATCTGCATTTATGACAAAGTCTCAGGCAGTGTTCGTGCTGCTGGTCCTGGGGCTACATTTCCACAAGCACCGGTTAGAGGAAAGGCTGAGAGTGAGAGAGCATTGATATTAATGTCATTAATATTATCAATATCTTTAACATTACTAATGATATTAATATCATTAATAACATTAATGTCAAAAATATTAATATCACCAATAATATTAATATCATTAGGGATATGTTATATAACACATGATATTAAATGATATTAATGATTAATATCATTATCATATAACATGATATCACCCCAATGATATTAATATTATTGGTGATATTAATATTAAGATATACTATTAATAAATATTAGAGCTGTATACTGCATCCCTCAATTCCTGCCAAGCTCTGCTTCTCATGTCAATCGATAGAGGATGGGGAAAGGGCAAGGGAGATTCTTGTCCCTAGAATGGGCCTTAGTAGAAGAAGGAAGAAATAAAGAGATCCCGTCCTTGACCCCTGAGCTCTAGATCTGCCTGAATGAACTCACAGGAGAATCACGGCCAGGGTGATCCACTGAACTGGCCTAGCAGTATACAAGAAGTCCAGCAGGGCCCGGCCTGGGCACTGCTACTCACACAGCCAGCTCTGGTAGGACAGGAGGGCTGTGTATGTGTTTTCCCATGCCCTTACTACATGTGTTCTGGTGACAGTGTGGGACAAGCCCTTAAACAGTCCTCAGCAGAGTTCTGCAGAGGGTGTTGCTCTCTACAAACAGATGTTCACCTCTGACCAGAAAGGCCACGCAGTTACTATGGCCCCACACCAGCCAGTGCCTGTGACAGGCCAGCCCTCAGCTTAGTGAAGTTTTTGTTTAGGTTGAGTTCAGAAATTTATCATTTTTACAATCAGCTCAGTGAGTCTTGTTAGCTATCAATCAATGCCAGTCTGAGAGGTTGTGATGTGTCAAAATAACTTACAGAGATGCAGCAACTCTTCGAAAGAGGCCTTCCCTGGTTATCTGTGTAGCATGAGGAACAGAGTTGGCTTTGCCAGATCCCATTTTCCGGGACCTCTAGGCAGGAAGCCATCCTTCCCAAGTGGACAATGGGTGATCATACTATACTGTCAGCCCTAACCCAGGTGGGTGACAAGGGCTTCTCTCAGAAGCTTCATGCTTGGGGTATGAGAGGGTTGGAGAAATCCACCTTGAGGAAAAGGCAGCCTCCGGTGGACACTGGGCCGCCCCTTCTCCAGGACAGGCCTGAGCAGCCTCCAGCATTCCCAGCCCTCCAGATCCCCAGGGCCAGGCTGTCTGCGGTGCCCACCTCTCTGCTGGCAGACAGGAGGCCTCCTGGCCAAGCCTGGTGCTCCCCCATACAGATGTGAAAAGTTACCAAGAGTGAATCATGGCAACCCTAGGGGCATGGTGCCAGGACAGTGCTGAGGGCAGGTGGGTAGTCAGTGGGCCTTTTATGAGCTCCTAATATCAGACCCTCAGAGGCAAGACTTAGTGGGCAACCAAACACTTTCCAATAAGCTACAGAAGCAAAAGGAACTGCAGTGGAATGAACCCCACAGAGACAGAACATGACAAAAAGAATTGCAGGCTGCCACAGCCGTGTGCCAGGCAGGCAGCAGCCCTCCCACAGATCTCCAGTGAACCATGGGGCCGTTTGCCATGTACACTTATCTGTTCTCTCCAAAGATCACCCACGAGGAGGCCAACCAGGCCTCTGCACAGGCAGAGCCGGAGCCAGTGTGGTTAGCAGGCCAGCCTGCGTGTGGAAGTCCCGCGGCTCCACTGGGCCCTGAGGGTGGGAGCAGGTGGCAGAAGGAGGCTGCTGCTTCCCGATGTTGCTACGTTTCTACACAACGGCAGGAGGCCCAGCTCTCAGCCCATCCCTGCGTGTCTGGGGAGAAGAGGAAAGTGAGCTCGGCTAGTGTTTATGCTGACAAGGGCCAGGTAGCATCCCCTGTTCCCCACTATCACCACGTTAGAGATAAAAGGGAGCACACAAAGCAAATAAAAAAGTAGCCGGGTATGCAACCACTAAAGATTCAGCTACATCAGGACCAACCACCTGGCATGGTGTTCCCTTATCTGCAAGAGCAGGAGTCTGAGAGCTTGATTTAAAATGTCTCCGCCACCACTGTTCAATGAGAAATGGTACACACAGGGAGTGTCTCAAAGGTGGATTCCTGTGACACAGGCTCAGGAAGTATGAAGTATCTCTAGTGACCGTGCACTGACCCTTCGTGGAAGCAGGAGTAACAGATTTGTTCTGGAATCAACAATCCCGCAGGATGTGAGGAGCAGAATGGAGAGAGCAGAGAGGAAGAGAACAAGGTTTGTGAGTCAGGGAAGGAAGGACGGGAAGAAAATGGGCGAGTCCAGGGACTCACGACACATTCACACGAGCTGGCAAAGGAGAGATCTGCTGCAGGTTACTGAAGCGGCCTAGCACACTGTGGCTTTGTTTTGAAGTCTATAGACTGTGCCATAATCTCTTCTGGGTAGCCCCCTCTTGGCCTTGCTTCAGCCAAGGTCAGCTGAAGTCATTGAAGGGAATCAAACATTTCTGAGCGTTACTCTGTGCTGGGTGCTTTGCGGGGCACTTTTACAAAGTCCCCTCCTTTAATTCCTGTGATCACCTGTTTTGTGTCAAGGAGGCCCAGTTAGAGGGTCATGAGGGGCTCAGCAACTTGCCCCTGGCTACCAGCTGGCTAGTGGCAGAGCCAGGGTCTGCGTCAGGAGTAGCTGAAGCCACACAACGACCAGGCTGCAGCCAGCAACAGCGAGCCATGGCTAAGACCCTTGCTCGGACCTTCGTTGGTTAAGAGGAACAAAGAAATCGTCATGTAAACGAGAGCTTTGTGGGCAAGGATCAATGTAATTGCGTGTGTGGGCACATATTCATGGTTTTTAAATTTTAAAAAAGGGAAGGGGTAAAGATGTATCATGATAAAGCATTCACGGACTTAAAACAGGCTGAATTTATAGAGACATTTCTGTATCCCATAGAGCTGGCAATTAACAAACCTCTATTTGTTCATGCTAAATGATGAGTCATTATACTTTATGAATACAAAATGATCGCCACCTGACACAAGGCTATGACGACATACTTAAAATATACTTGCTAAAAAAACCTATACCCTACATATGCTTTCTAAATATATTTTCAAAGTTTAGTAATAAAAGGCTCTGTAGGGGTAATCATATGACTATTCCATTTCTTTGTTAAAAGGTAATTGGAGAAAAAGGATGATTAAAGCAAGGAAATGCATTAAAATTTAAATATGCCAGCATCTTTGGATTTGAAGGTAGATCATCTGGTTTTTCCAACAGTGCAGAATCTCGAGCCTCATGTCTGCCCTGCCGGCTCGGACCCCCAGCATGAGCCCCAGGTCTGCATCACCCGGCCCCTATCCGCTATACCCTCTGAGTCCTAGAGTCAGAGGTGGTTAGGCCTGGAGGAGGCCTCGGAGACTGCCAAATCCAACTCACTCACTTCAGAGACAAGTCCTTCAAGGCCCAGAGAGGCCAAGTGGCTTGTCCGAGGTCACACAGCAAAAAACCGGAGTTGAATAGGTAAGTCTTTGTTCCTAGTCTAGTGCTGCTTCCACTGTCTAGTGTCACGCTGCTGAAAGAAGGCATGGTGAGCCACCCAGGAAAGAGCTTAGAAGCGAATCGTTCTTGTACCACAGAGCTTGGAAGGACACTCAGGTGCCCTGAGCGCCAAGCCCTGTGTGAGCCGCTCGGATGGCCGAGGGACCCCGAGACCTTACCCTACGCTCCTGGAGCTTCTGCTCCCTTTTCTCTTCCACAGCAGCCCTCTTCTCGTTCTCCCGGCACCGCCGTTCTTCTAGCTTCCGCCATCGTTCCATCACTTGCTTTTCATACTGGAGCGCGGCTCTTCTCTGCTTCTCCAGGAACTGCTGCTCCCGGGCAGCTGGGGGAAGGAAAGCAGAAGAGAGGTGGCATTACCAGAGCACTCTACACCATTTGGATCAAGACCACAAACACAGAAGCAAGAGTGAGACCGAAAACAAGCCCAGTGGGAGGTCACGCTGCAGTGACAGAGATGAGGGGTTCTGGTACCTCTCACTAGCTGGTGACCCTGGGCATGCTAACCACGCAATCTCTTTGGTTTCTTCCTCTGTGACATGGGGACAGTCACATTTGCAACATCACGGTGCTGTGAAGATTGAATGAGACAATGCATGGAAAGTATACAGCAAGTGCCCCTACACATGGCAGCTACGACTATCATTGTTATTCTCCAGTCAGTCTTGTCACACTGGGTAAGCCATACATACACTGGTTGACAAATGAGGGTTGTAAGGGTACATTCGTTCAGAACACATTAACGATGCATGCACCTTGCCCCAGTCACTGAGCTAGGCAAGGGGGGTAAACACATGAATAAGACTGGCCTTCCCCACAAAACAATTAATAAAGGGGCCTAAACTCCACCTGGCCCAGGAAGGACAGGGTTCCCTGGAGGGCACAATGCCTGAGCTGACCAGCAGGAGGCAGTGAAGGGGAACTTGAAAGTTACTCATCTGTCCCAATTCAAGGGGGAGATGACTTGTCTACGTAGCTCAGAGCACTCTGTGGGGACATGCCCTACTTATCCACCTAAGGCACAGGTGGCAAACACAAGGCCCGAGGGTTGAACCTGGCCCTCCACCTTGTTTCTACCTGGCAGCAGTGCTGAGCTCTCGCTTAACGGTTAAGGAGTACATTTTATACAGTCCTAAATTATATTCAGCCCTTTGAAGGCAACTGCGAGGCTGATGTGGCCCCTGGTAAAAATGAGTTTGACACCCCTGACTAAAGCCTGCAAAAGATAAGACAGCCTTTCTCAACTGGGTTCCCCATCTTAACACAGATAATGTCTCAGTTGGCCCTCTTAGATGCCCTGGAGAGATTCAGAAGCCTGAGTGAGTTCACACAGTGGACACCCAAGGAGTGGGGGTAGCAACTGCTTCTCCAGTTCTCATTCGGCATGCTATCCATAGCCCCTAGCACAGTGCCTGGAGCACAGTGCACATCCCGTGTTCTCTGGGCGAGTCAAGGAACTGTTCGGAGGACTGCAGAATTGTGAACAGGACAGCTGCAGTGTGGATTCACCCCCCATTCTGCACATTCATCTAACTGTTGTCCTAGCTCTCTTGCAATTCGGTCACAGATTTCTAGGGCTCTTGAGTAAAGACACTACCATATCTCTACTTCCTTGCACCTAAACTGCCAAGTATGGAACTTACCCATACTTTTTTGTTTCTCTTCACGTCGTTCTTTGGCCTGCCTTTGTCTTTCATCAGATCTTAAGTTCCCGTCCATGGCTGCAAGAGAGAAAACACGATTGAAACATTTCTGTATTCTTTCCCTACCTGCTGAGTGCCAGGGGCTCCTGGGCCTGTGCCCAGGTCTGGCCACATGCACACATCACCCATCACCATCGCTTCTTCCTCAGAGGCCCGATCCATCACTCTCCCACACATGGCCGGCATACCCACCCACCAACATCACCCCCGGGAACCAAGCCCCTTCCCTAGTCTTCTGTCCCAGGCCTGACCCTACAGGGACCAGAAAGTGTAATAGTGACAGGGAGCCCTGGTAGTGTGTAGAAAAGCCCACCAGGACTCCTCCAGCCTGGCTCCCAGGGGAGGGGAGGAAGAAAAAAGTGGACATGATCATACAGGAACATTCTAGTATCTGTAGGTGGCCAACGGCTGTGGGACACACACAAGCTCCTGAGGTGAACAATGAGAACCGCAACATTCAACACTGATTTGGGTTCTGCTAAGTTTGCTCTGATATCAATCTCAGTATTTTAGAATCACAAGGAAGCACCACACTACTGTCCTCCTGTTTGTCACTTAAACATCTACAAAAAACAAAATGGAACAAACGCAGTCCCCTCCCCAAATGCCCAGGAAGCATCCTGGGGCTCCTCACTGTCAGCCATCTTTATCAATCTTCTGCAGGGTTCTACAGGGCTTTCTAAATCAACAGCGAAATGACCTTCACCGTCCTTGCAGGATGGGAAATAACTTAGAGCGCTAGATCACTTCAGTCCTTCATAACTATTATTTAATGTTCCAGCACAACATACAGGAGCAACTGGTTTCGGTGTTAGCACAGCCATCATCTTCTGAGCTCCGGAGCCTTCCTCTACGGTAATGTCACACACACTGACTTCATAGTACCCGTTGCCATGGCAACCTGTGCCCCACCCCTGCCATGAAGGTTCCTACACTGTCCGAGAGGGACCTACAGGCTTGGACTGCAAGGTAGGCATGGCAACAAGGACAGGGGGGCCAGGGTTAAACGCTGGATTGCCACGATTCCCCACCATCATCTGCTTTTGCAGCCTGGATCGGAGATAGGGGAAGCTGATGCTCAAGAGACAAACACTGCAAAAAGCAACCCTCGACAAGTACCACTCCCCATGTTTGCTTTCAGTCAACTCCCCCCAATAAAAGAATTTCAAGGCCTGACTTCTCAGCTTATGACTGGTGGCCTCCCACAATCGAACCCCAAACTCTCTTCCCAGCTTGACCTCAGCACCGCCCTTCCCCCACACACCTTCCACCTGACATCACCCCTTCTCCCACCACCCCTGCCTATTTAAACCCCACCCACCTTCAAGACCCCACAGGTTCCCCAAGGCTGTGTGCTCCCCCACAGTGGAGGAACCCTAATTTCACTCTGCTTGGTCATTGCGCTCTCCTCTAACTTGCTCTCTCTGGAGAGAAAGTGGCTACCGAGCCAAGGTGGCTTTATGCATCTCTGGGTCACCCAGCTCAGGCCACTGCCCTCTGTCCCACAGTGGTCCCGAGGTACACACAGTGCTCGAAGGCAGGCATGTAGTCGGCGGAAGGGCAGCAGGGAGATCAAACCAGGTTTCTCTTTTCCCTAAATACTTCCAGGCTCTCAGCTCTACCCCAAGAGTTTGATTAGTAAGAATAGGTTCTGTGTGAAGAGCTACAAAGAGAAGTCCAGGAACCCTGGACAGTTACTTGTGTCCTTCCAAGGAGGACATTCATCTCTCTGTATTGCCCATGTCACCCTCCAGGTGTTCAAAGGCCTGCCCCATATCTCAGGTAGGGCCTAAGAACCACTGGAAGGGCTCTTTACACAGAAGGAAACAGAACTGAGGGAGAAGGGCCAAGCACATGGAAACTGGCCACATTACCTCGAGGCTTTACAAACAGAGTGCAGGCTATTCCACGGACATACATGACTGCAGGCTGCCTCCTTGAGGGCACTTGTGACAGAGACAACTTCAAATCATTTCCTTCCCATCAAGTCTTCATGGGCATTCTGAGTCATCAACATCTGTTTCATCATAATAGGAGGTGACAACAGAGCAGTTACTAGGAAACCAGTGTACTGCCTGGATCACTGTCATGGTCCCCATCTTACAGGTGCAGAAAGGGAGGCACAAGGAGATCAATTAAGTCGTGTGAGGTCACACCATCAGATGCAGACAAACGAGATTTCAATGCAAGAACCTGGCTCTAGGACCCACACTCTCTTTTTTTCTAAATTTCATCTTTTAAATAGTTTCTTCTTAATTATATTGTCTCCATTACCATTTAGTCCCCTTATACCCCTCCCCCCACCACTATCACTGCACTGTTGCCCACGTCCATGAGTCCTTTTTCTTTTTGCTCAATCCCTCCACCCCCTCACCTGCTCCTCCCTCGTCGTCAGCTTGCTCTCTATGAGTCCGTGTCTATTTTGCTTGTTAATTCAGTTTGTTCATTAGATTCCACTTATAGGTGAGATCATATGGTATTGTCTGTCTCTGCCTGGCTTATTTCATTGAGCATAATGTTCTCCAGGTCCATCCATGTTGTCGCAAAGAGTAAAATTTTCTTCTTTTCTATGACTGAGTAGTATTCCATTGTGTACATGTCTGACAGCTTTTTTCTCCATTCATCTACCGATGGGCCTCTGCCTGGGTCTACTTGGGCTGCTTCCATATTTTGGCCATTGTAAATAATGCTGCAATGAACATAGGGATACTCATGTTCTTTTCCATTAGTATTTTGGGTTTCTTTGCATAAATTCCCAGAAGTGGAATCGCTGGGTCAAAAGGGGGTTCCATTTTTAATTTTTTGAGGAGACTCCATACTCTTTTTCCCCAGTGGCCGCACCTACAGGACCCACACCCTTAATCACTGTTTTCCTATGTGGCACTCCAACAAAGGAGGAAGTGTAACAGCTTGATCTCAGTGCCCATGAATGAAAGCTGTGACCCAGTATCCAGGACAGGCCACAAACCCCATCCTTGTCCCAGATATGAGCCTGCAAATTTGGGGAGAAGCGCAAGTGTCACTCATCAGAGCAGATCAATAAGCGCTACTGTGAGCCAAGCACAGGCCAGCTGGACACACATGTGGCTGCTGCCCAGGCAAACTATTTGTCTGGAAATGCCTGCTCAAGGATGTTTTAGAGAAGCTGACAATGCTGGGTGTGGACAGTGGTAGCCACAGAACCCTGGGGACAGCTGTGGCAAGCCATTCTGTCTTGCCCCACTGAGGAGGGTAAAGGGACACAAACAGTCCCATGTGGGTAAACCTGGAGTCTCCATGCTGTCATATGCCAACCATGGGCCACGGGAGGCTATTTAAATTTAAGATCATCAAGATTAAATGCAATGGAAAGCTCACTTCCTCAGTCACACTGGGCACGTTTCAGGCACTCACTAGCCACAGGAGGCTGCTGGCTCCCAGACTGGACAGCTCTGAATGAGTGGCCTGGCAGCTCAGTCCTGTACTCTCTCCCTTCATGTTTGGCTGCTCTGGGACACGTGTATAAGGAAGCTCTCAGAGTTTGATCAGGGTAGAGTTTTGCTGAGTAACACTGGGGTAGGACCTCGTCCTTCCACACAGCATCTGCCTCTCCTGATTCTAAGAACTGTGAAGCACTCCAATGACAAGGGAAACAAACACAAAAATAAACAAGTGGTACACTGTTGGTGGGAATGCAGACTGGTACAGCCACTGTGGAAAACAGTACGGAATTTCCTCAGAAAACTAAAAATGGAACTGCCTTTTGTCCTGGTGATTCCACTGCTGGGATTATACCCTAAGAATCCTGAAATGCCAATCCAAAAGAACCTATGCACCCCAATGTTCATAGCAGCACAATTTACAATAGCCAAGTGCTGGAAGCAACCTAAGTGCCCACCAGTAAATGAGTGGATCAAAAAACTGTAGTACATTCAGACAATGGAATACTATGCAGCAGAGAAAAAGAAGACACTCCTACCCTTCACAACAGCATGGATGGAACTGGAGAGCATTATGCTAAGTGAAATAAGCCAATCGGTGAAAGACGAATACCATATTATTTCACCTATTAAGTGGAATCTAATCAACAAAACAAACAAGCAAGCAAAATACAATCAAAGACATTGAAATAAAGATCAAACTGACAGTGACCAGAGAGGAGGGGGGAGGGAATAATGGGGGGAAAAGGCGGAAAGGTTTTCAGGAACATGTATAGAGGACACATGGATAAAACCAAAGGGGGGTAGGATTGAGAGTGGGAGGTGGGGGGTGGGAGGGAGTGGTGGGGGAAATGGAGACAACTGTACTTGAACAATAAAAAAAGTAAAAAAGTAACTACATCAAACTAAAAGCTTCTGCCCAGCAAAGGAAATCATGAACAAAATAAAAAGGCAACCAACCAAATGGAAGGAGATATTTGCAAATGACATTTCCGATAAGGGGTTATAAGAACTTAGACAACTGCACAGCAAAAAACCCAACCTGATTAAAAAGTGGGCACAGGATCTCAATAGACATTTTTCCAAGGAAGATGTACAGATGGCCAACAAGTATATGAAAAGATGCTCCAATTCACTCACCATCAAGGAGATGCAAATCACAAAACCACAGTGAGATGTGACCTCACACCTGTCCAAATACCTGCTATGAAAAAGACAGGAAGTGTTGGAGACCATGTGCGGAAAATGGAACCCTTGTGCACTATTGGTGGGATTGTGAATTGATACAGCCAGTATAAAAAACTATGAGGGCTTCTCAAAAATTAAGAATAGATCTACTATATGATGCAGCAATCCCACTCCTGAGTATTTATCCAAAGAATACAGAAACATGAACTCAAAAAGATATCTGCACTCCTATGTTCATTGAAGCATTATTAATAGCCACGATTTAGAAACAGTCTGTGGTCCTCCACACATGGACAAAGATGTATTTATAGGCAATGGAATACTACTCAGCCATTAAAAATATGAAATACTGCCATTTGTGACAACATGGATGGAATGTGAGGGGAAAGAGGAGTGGAGAGAGAGCAAAATGGATAAAGGACCACCTATGGGATCCAATTATATGGTAATGGATGGGAATTAGACTTTTGGTGATGAGCACGTTACAGTGTATACAGATATCAAGTTATAATATTATCCACCCGAAACTTAGGTTATTAACCAATGTCACCTTAATTAAAAAAAATTGTCAAGCAAACATTCTCAGAACATCCATTTGAAGAGAGGCCAAATAATTAACTCACATCTCCATCTTCTACCTGTGACTCTTGATGACCCTCCAAGGGCCCCTGCTGAGAGGCCCTGGGCTTATCCTAAGGGAAGGAGGGATGCAGCCCAAACCAGACAGGCCTTGTTTATTAGGGGCCATGGACTTGACCAGTTATTACCACTACAGCAACAGGGCCAGAGGAATCAAGGTAGATGATGAGGAACAGACCCAGAGCAAGTGACCTTACCACCTGAGCACTAACAATACCAGGAGATGTCCTCTAAAGACACGGTATACTCAAGAATGGATGCTGAATTTGATTCCAAAAGGAAGCCTTCTTTCTGTATGGCCCGAAGTCTTCAAGTATTTAGTTTTCCTGCCTAATTGTCCTTTGTCCCTTGTATTCTATGTGCACACTTGTCATCTCTCTTTTATTAAACCAGACTCCCAGCTTTAACTTTGAACCCCATGGGAACAGAAAAACAGTACTTGCCAGGGGGCAGGGAAGAGGGGCTATGCAAGCACATCAGGACAGGTCCCTGTGGTGATGGAAACATTCTCTACCTTGACCGTCTCAGGCACCCTGGCTGTGACAGGGCACTACAGTGCTGCCAACTGGTGCCAGTGGGGACACTGGGTAAATGGTGCATGGGGTGTCTCTGTACTGTTGTTTCTAATTGTATGTGAATCTATAGTGGCTTTAACATAGATAGTTTAATTAAAAAACTAATCTGGCCCAAGTGTGAAGCCCTGGGAGGGATTCAAAGACAAAGAGGGAGCAGGGGAGAAAAAAAGAGGGAGCAGAAGAGATGTCCTACCCAGAAGGACAAGGGCCACCCATGTCAGAGACACGCCTGCCTCATTCTCGATGCAGTCTCATTTCCCAGGACAACAGCATTGAGGTGACGTGCGGCCCCCAAAGCTGAGGCCTTTTCCTGGGCGTTCATCCCCACAGGAAATGAGAATGAAGCAGGGACACTGAGCTGCTGAACAGCTATGCTGTGTTAACAGAGGAGCATAAAGTTCCGTACTTCACTGATTTGCTCTTGCTTGGAATAACTTCCCACTCGCTGTCCTCGGGCTGCAGCAACACAGTTTTAAAAACTAATTTGAAAATACATTTTATTAGCCTGGGGCTCTCTCCCACTAGAATATTAATGAGATGATATTAGTCAATTATTCATGGTACTGGTAATAACCATTAGTGAAACACAACGTTTTCAGGGGAAGCCGGCTGTGTTCGACTTTTAAAAATTAATTGCATTAAATGAGTTTTAAAGTACCCTTCCCAATCATACTCACATCTGTGCAACCACAAAGGCCCGAAAAAAGAATACAGACCAGAATTCAGGGCTCATCAAATGGGAAGCCCAACGCCAGCTGTGATGATCTAAGCACAGGGAGACCACTGGTTCCGAACTGTGGCCACACAGCAGAATCAGTCACCTGGGAGCTTTGAGACTTACAGGTGCCAGTGTCTCCCAGAGGCTGACCTAGTCCACACAGGTGTGGCCAGGGCACTGGTGCTTCCAAAGCCTCCCTGTGATGGTAAGGTGCAGCAGCAGGACTGAGAACCATCCTCGGCCTGCTCTTCCCATTGCAGCTGCACCAGAACTGGCTGGAGGGCTTGTAACCCCAGGCTGCTGGATGGCACCCCCACAGTTTCTGATGGGAGTTAATTCCATCTGTGGGCTTCTTCCAAGTCCTCCAAGTTACTGATTTTACTTTTTCCTCTCAAATATCCAGATGATAGATCTGGTTCCCAGAAAGCAGTTTTAAAAATAAATTTATTGGAGTAATACTGGTTAATAAAATGATATAAAATCCAAGTATATAACTTTATAATACAACATCTGTACTCTATCATGTGCTCACCACCCAAAGTCTAGTGTTCTTCTGTCAAAATATTTTTTCACCCCCCTTTCCCTTTGGTAACCACCATTCTGTTGTCTATGAGTTTATTATTTTTTTGTTTGTGTTGTTTGTTGCTTTTTGTTTCATATCCCATATGTGAGTGAAATCATGATTCTTGTCCTTCTTCGTCTGACCTCACTAGCGTAATACTCTCAAGATCCATCTATGTTGTCACAAATGGCAATAGTTCATCTTTTTTATGGTCGAGTTGTATTCCATTGTGTATATGTGCCACATCTTTCTCCAGTCGTCTCTTGAAGGATACTTGGGTTGGTCCCATGTTTTAGATTTTGTGAATAATACTTCAATGAACATAGGGATGCATATATTGTTAAGAATAAGTCTTTTAAAAATTGTTTGGATACATACCCAAAAGAGGGATTACTAGATCATGATAACTCTATTTTTAATATTTTTAATTCTAGTTTTTTGAGGAAACTCCAGACTGTTTTGCACAGTGGCTGTACCAGTTTATATCCCCAGCAAGAGTGCATGAGCGTTCCCTTTTCTCCACATCTTTACAAACACTTGCTATTTCTTATCTCACTGGTAATAGCCGTTCTAACAAGTGACAGGTGGAATCACATTGTGGTTTTGATTTGCATTTCCCTTATAGCCTCTGACCCAACAAAGCATTTTTAATAGAATGCAAAGGTTTATGGTTCATTTGAGGGCAAAAATCGTATGTCCCTGTAAAGCATCTTTGCCACACAGACATAAGAGCTTTGTTATTATATTTTATAAAACTGGGGAGCAAAAATGAATGTTGGCAAGTTGAAAGAAAAATAAGTCTGCTACTGTTTGTTAAAAAGGGGAGAAGGGATGGAAAAGTGCCAATAAATGATAATGTTGTCATAAAGTTACTGTGATTACATGAAATTATGTATGTGAAGAACTTTTCATTATAATAAATGCTCATTAAGTGTTAGTGGGCATTATTTTGGGGGGGTTATATTTCTTTTCTTGTTAACAGGTTTCATTTATTTATTTTTAGAGAGAGAGGAAGGGAGGGAGAAAGACAGGGAGAGAAACATCAATGTGTGGTTGCCTCTCGCACGCCCCCTGCTGGGGACCTGGCCTGCAGCCCAGGCATGTGCCCTGACCAGGAATCAAACCAGCAACCCCTTGGTTCACAGGTCGGCACCAATCCACTGAACCACACCAGTCAAGGCTATATTTCAAGATTAAAGAAACAGACACTCAAAAACCTCAAGCGACCCACCCAATGTCATATTAAGTGGAAGACTCTCATTATCTCTCTGACCCTTTAATTAGTTGTGATTTCTCCTAGACTCTGCTGTTCCTTGGGGTGGGAAGAGGGGAGGGCAGGATCAGATGTAGAACAATAAAGGGCAGGAAGGTGGAAATTCCAGGAAGGGGTAATGGTATATGTGAACATGTGCTAGAGAATAATCGTCAAAGACGGAAATCTCATTGAACTCCAGTGCTACCAGTGGGAACAGAAAATCAATTGACAGAATCCAGAACCTTTTTCAACTTTGCATGCAAGTATACTGTTTTTGTTCAGAAAGCATTACATATTCCCATCTCATATTTTCAATTAAAATCTCAAAACCAGTTAAAATTCCAAAGGGTCATTAAATGTTCCATTTAAATGTATTTCCTGGTGGACCTAAATCGTAGTTGCCAGTAGCTCCTGTCGGTGTCCATCCACAGCTCAGGATGACCACTCCAGTGCAGTGGACCATGATGAAAACCAACAGCACTCACAGCAAAAGATTCTTGTCTGGCAACCTAATTTTTCTACAAAATGAAATTCATATCCAGTAAAGGCACTCTGAGTCCTGGCCTGGTGGCTCAGCTGGTTGGAGTATCGTCCCACACACCAAAAAGCTGCAGGTCTGATTCCCGGTCAGGGCACATATGGGAGGCAACCAATCAATGTTTCTCTCTCTTCATCTCCCTTCCTCTCTCTAAAATCAATAAAAACATATCCTTCGGGGAGGATTAAAAGATCAATGAATTAAATAGAGGCACTCTGAGGATATTAATAAATCAACCCTTAATGCTGTTAGAAATCATACCAGTGAACAATGCACAAAACAAAAAACCCTGAATTAAAGTTCATTTAATGCAAGATTGGCACTTTCAAAATCCCAACTGATGGAATTTCAGGGGGAAGAGCTCTCAGTAGCCCAATTTGGCTGCTCCCTGTCCTCCACCAGAGAGAGAACTGTCTTTATCCATTCAGCTTCCTCCTTTCTGCTCATCCAACACGGTGACTCGGTTCTCGGGCTTTTGTTGTACAGATGGGGAATTCAGGTAGAAAGAGTTTGAGGGGTGCAGGAAGTGAATCGGCTTTGATTACTGACATTGGAAAGGGGAGCAAAGGTTGTGTGGGGGGTCGAGAAAGAAGGAAGTGAGACATAGAGGACAAGGAGCCACGGCAGGCTGCCTGTAGAGAGAATTATGCCTGAAAGCTAACCACTGGACGGGGTTTTGAATGACTCCCAGAAGGTATGGTGTGCATGTGTGTAACATTGGGAGCCAAGGGGCGGGCAATGAACTGCAAGTTAGAAGTCAATCCTGACACATTTTTACACCTCCGTAAAAATTCGAATTGCTTTTAATCTGTTTCAACCACTGAATTCTGTTTCTTTGGCTATCACACAGCGTTCTGTTATGTGGATATTTATTTTAAATATTTTATTTGTTTATTTTTAGAGAGGGGAAGGGAGGGAGGGAAACATCGACATGAGAGAGAAACATGATCAGTTGCTTCTTGCATGCACCCTGACCAGGGACCAAACCCGCAACCCAGGCATGTGCCCTGACATGGAATGAAACTGGCAACCTTGTGCTTTGCGGGACAACACCCAACCAACTGAACCACACCGGTCAGGGCTGTGATATTTTATATCACAGGGTTACAGAGACCCTTTAAGGGCCGTTTATTCCATTAACTGTACTGAAAACTGCAATTCTTGTCTTTGCAACATACCATTTCTCCTAATAGCTTAATGTCTCAGCAGAGAATTTGGGCAGGGGACACTAATGCAGCGATTCTCAGACTTTAGTGTACATCAGAAAAACGCCCTGGAAGGGCCATTAAAACAGACTGCTGGGCCCCACCCCCAGAGCTTCTCACGCAGCATATCTGGGGTGCGGCCAAGAATCTGCATTTCTAACAAGTTCCCAGTTGGTACTGTTGTTACTGGTCTAGGAATCACACTTTGAGAACCTCTGATCTAATCCATTTTTCACCTGCCATAACCCAGGTATCAAAATATGTACATAGATACCAAAAAGTCCTTAGAAAGAAAGAAGTGGAGAAATAGGGAACATGTAAGAATATACATGAATCTATGTTGTCATTATGTTTTTGTAAAATATGCTTGCTAAATTCCTAGAGGTTTCCCTTAAAACAGCTCAATTACATTTTCCAGAAAAAATGCAGATGTGATAAGGGTAGTACTAAATGACTCAAATAATTCCTAAACGATTCTCATAAATCACAATTGCATAGCTAGGACAATGACCGGTTTTTGTTTGTTTTTAGTTTATTTGTTTTTGTTTTAGGAACTGAGTGAAGTCCAAACAATCACGAAGAGCATAGCAGTTTCACATCAAGGTCAAACAATAATGAGAATGGGTCTACTCCTCTTCACCTTGGACCTGGACTCATAATGCTCACCAATCTATCATAAAACCCTCTGCACGGGATTATTGGAAGAAGGTGCACCAGCCAGTCTGCTCCCAGGCTCCCCTTCTGTAAAATGGAGGTATTGGTAGTGCCTGTCTGAGTTGACCAACTGCTTCATTTCATCCAGCTCGCAGTGGGAGTTCCACAAACTGATCTAGTCCGTGTTAGCTACTCTAGCCCGCCTGTTCCTATTTGTCGCTCTTCATCTTCCACCACTGAGGTCTTCTGCGCACATGTCTGAAGACCAAACATGCCAATGGGTGATCAGGCAGAGGGCACACAACACTGTCAGGGTAAATCCAGGGCAGGGGTTCTTGTTCCATAAAAATTATACCAGAACAGGGATGTATCCCCTTGATTTTTCATCTTCTGCCACAGGTATCAGTTACTGATCATTGTTTGTGTCTGCACATGTAGACACGTGCCCCTTCTGGTAAATTGGTAGAAATGAGATCCTGTCTTTAGCAGGATAACATCTTACTAAAAAATAAAAATAGATGACATTTCACACTCACTGTGAAGCTGGGGTAGGACCACGCTGTTCTTTACCACTTCACACAGTGAATCACCTGATTATATTCACACACATACACACACATATCTGCTCATCCCAAGAACTCCTGCAGCCGTGACTCAGATGAGCTTGGCTCTCTAGAACCAAGTAAAAACTTGCCAACTTATAAAATTCAACTGTGCCTAGTTTGGGGAACTGTACACATACATGTTCATGGGTCAGACTATCTTTCTCTAAAGGTACCATTTATTAAGTATCTACCTCCTGCCAGGCAATATGCTCTCCAAATGTAATTTAACGTTCACAATGATCCTAGGAGGCGGCAGGCATCCCCAATTTACAGATGAGGAAAATGAGAGCCCACGAGGTTAAGAAATCTGTCCAAAGTCACAGTCTGGCTGACACATGAGCTGACAGCATCAAGTCAATTCTGAGAGGGAAGGAAGGGTACCTAAATGACTAGGGATCTTGATGTCCAGAGGCTAGGAGCTATTTTTGCTGGGGTGCACGAGGAACATGGTAAGAAAATGGGCTTAGCCTTAGATCAGCTGAATCCCTGCTCAGCACACACAGTGTAACCACTAGAGAAGCGTCTAAGTGTCAACTTTCTCATCTGTTAAATAGGTATAATCGTAGTATCTGTGTTGTAATGGGAAGACTGAAGAAAATTATATGTAAAACTCTTAGCACATATTAAATGCTTAATAATTATTAGCTAATGGTATCATCATCATCATCATCATCATCATCATCATCATCATCATCATTGTTGGTTTAGATATGGCCCTTCAAGTGGAATGTAATACAAGTGCTTAGGGCATATTAAGCTCTCAGAAAGAAAGCATTAGCATTCACTACCATCTACATTATCATCACCCCCCCACCATGGCTACTCCTACAGTCTAGAACTAGACCTTGATCCCCTCTCATCTTTAAACCCTGCCTTCCAATGAGCAATGTCTTCAGCTTGCACCAGGCCGCCAGTGGGGAACCCATGGGGGCATCTCAGGAACTGCTGCTCCTGCCTGGGACCCTGACAGTCTGAGGACTACTATGCTAACAAGGGGGGTGTTGCTGGGCCAAGGCAATGCACACATTTGTCAAAAATCATGTGACGATACACTTAAAACGTGTGCAGTTCAGTTTATGATACTTTTAATGCTACCATAAGTGCAACAACAAATAGAAAAGGCAAAATTCAGTGCTGGCCAATCTGTCACATACCCTTAGTGCCCAAGGCTGCAAAGAATAACCCTGGAATTCCCAGGCAACCACATCCTTACTGTGGCCCTGTGAGTAGGTGAGGGGACCTGGACTGCAAGCCAGCATGGAAGACAGGAGGCATGCCTGGCTAAGGTCAGCATGGAAACTGAAGTCACATCCAAAGGCCGGAGGATGGGCTCGAGCTGCAGGGCTCTTCAAGAGCACGTGGTGTTCAGGAGGTAAGGAGGTGTTGCAAGCCTGCTCCTTGGGCCTGGACCTTGACAAGTGTTCTCTTCCAGGGCCACTGTTAACCCGCCTTTCTCATGACGTTAACCACCTCTGTCCCACACCAGATCCCAGGTGCTAATGCCCAAGTGGCCTGGCTCTGTCTACTGCCACTGGTAACAGTCTCTGTTGGATCATGTCCCCACTCACGGGTAAAGCTCAGCCCTGGGGGCTGCTTCTTGGCTGCTTCCATGTGGCCTGCCCAACAGTACCTCAGTCAAGGGACCTGAGTAAATTCCTTAACATCATAGAGATTCAGGCTCCTCTTCTGTGAAGCAGGAATATTACTACTTACTTCTCAGGGTTACAGGAGCAGGGGTAGATGCTTGTGAAAACACTTGGCAGGGGAGCAGCCACAGTTGGCTCCCTTCCCCTGATACAAAATGAGAACACAGCGCAAACAAGCTGTGGCAGACGTTCAGGGGCCCTAAGTCCCAGGCCATGGCATCGTAAGCTCCACATTCCGTCCAGTCTTCCCAAGAACCCCACAAAATTCCCCCAGGAAACCCTCCCACAACTTCCTATGAGGTGACAGTTTCCATTTAAGACTTGCTCTGTCTAGCTGATCATTCACTTAGAGGGTAAGATGGACAAAGTCAAAGGTAGCAAAAAGAAGATAATGATTGGCCCTGGCTGGTGTGGTTTAGTGGATGGGGTGCCGGCCTGTGAACCAAGGGGTCTCCAGTTCAATTCCCAGTCATGGCACTTGTCTGGGCTGTGGGCCAGGTCCCCAGCAGGGGGCGTGCAAGAGGCAACCACACATCAATGTTTCTCTCCTTCCCTTTCTCCTTCCCGTCCCCTCTCTCTAAAAATAAATTAATAACTAAAATCTTTAAAACAACAAAGAAGCTGACAAAAAAGAAGCCAGTAATTGGCTAAAAAATTTCAACTTAAAAAATTCATTATCTACCATGATGCCTTCGCTCCCACCCTGGCTCCTCACATGGAAGGCAGGAGTTAACTGGATTCCTGTGCTTCTACAATAAATTAAATACAAGGATGTATTAATATCAGCTCAAAAGGACCCATACCTATTCACAACATGATTTGCTAGTTAAATGCAACCTACATAATTTTCCCTCTGCCCTTCTGAGTTCTTGGCCGGGACCCCCTATAATACAAAGAGAGGTTAGTTAACATGTATACCTCCTGTAAACATGGGAGGGTCCAAGGGAAACAGTAAAACTCTGAGATGGCCCACACCACCACCAGTCTTCAGCTAAAGACAAAAGAAAGGGGAGAGATTACAATTCACGGCTGGTAAGAGGAGGAAATGTAGGTTAAACAAAGGCTGCCCTACTGTGCAGATAAATCAGGTGCAAAAGTGAACTCTGGTGATAGCTCTCTTCCTGGTCCAGGCCCATTTCTAATGTCTGTTTTCTTCACAAATGTACACCTCCTCACAAAAGGGTAATGTCTACTGTTTTCAGAGCTTGTCTGATATCTGCAGTTTCTCAAAACAGTCCTTATGCCAAAGGGGCGTTATGTTGGGTGGTGTGTTCTGCCCCCTTTAATAGCTGAGCGCAGGGCTCGCCCAGCTAACTGCGTGGCTGTGTGCTGAGGTTCGCCCATCCAACCCTTTCTGCCATGTGGCAGCCGCACCTTCATCTCTCGCCCACCCTCCTGCTGCCCTGCTCTGTGCATCTCTATTTATCACAGACCTGTTTGCAGCCACAAGAGTTTAGAGTCTACCCATCCTGTCAAGGGTGATCACAAAAAAACAGTTAAGTGAGAGCTGGCAACAGAAAAGGGAGTGAATGTGGACAGCAGAGCAAGTGTACAGGTTTCTACCATGGACAGAGCACACAAGACCAGGCGTCTGAATTTGGCCTCGGGGTGGAGAGGCTCTCTGCCTTGTGAGGCTTTGGCAAAAGCACCTGGAGGCTCACCTGATGTAGGGCCCTAATCAAGGGGTTGGGCTCCAATTTGCAGACAGAATGACCCTTGAAGAGACCCCCCACTCTCCAGGAAGTATGGAGAAGGCAGCTGGGTACAGCACCTAGGAGTCTGAGCTCTGAGAGCTCAGGGAGCCAGCCGGCCTGGGTGCCTCAGAGATCATGGTGCATCAACGGAGAGGGAGAGAGACAGGGAAGGGAGAGGGAAGGAAGAGAGTGAGTGAGTGCGTGTGCTGCTCAGAACAGTGCCTGCTGCAGTCACTGTTCAATAAATCTTAGGCGCTGTTATTTCTAAGCCTAACCCAGCCAGGATGGTCCTTCAGCAATGGGGCAGATGTGCGTTCTGTGGCTGCACACCAGGGAAGTGGTTGTTTACAGTGCGGGTTGTGTAGTGTGAAAATACAACCCCCCAAACTCCCCATCCTGACATAAGACTCGGAAAGGCCTGAAATCTGGAAATAGGGCCAGAGATGGGAAAAAGATGACTGTTCCCCTTCGCATTTTTCAGCAAGAAAGTACCAGAAGCTTACAAACATCTTGTTGGAACTGGGGACAAAATCCAGGTGGTAGAGAGAAATTAACCATGGCCTTCCTATTATGAGCACTGTCATTTGATGTTCTCTTCAGGGTGCTGTGTATTTAATGACCATGAAAGCAAAAGATGGATAAAGAATCCCTGAGGGTCCCGGAAGACCCTTCTGGACTAGCTTTATGCCACTCCCAGCCCAGTTACCCATGAGGTCCTTCCTGTGGGAAGAATTGTGCCCTTGAGCAAGGGTGAGGCAGGCCTGAGAGCTTCCTGTCCCAGGCCCCTTATTTTGTCCTTGTATCCTAAGAATTTGCACACACTGGCATGCTCATGGGCACTGGGGGTCCTTCCATCCTTGCTGTTACAGAATTGTCTGCAGCCTGCAGGTCCCCTCTCTGACAGCCCTCTGGTTTGCAGGCTGCCTCCCCCCCCACCCCCCACCCCCGCCCCCATCTCACTGGGCACCAGACCTCAACTGTGACCACTGCTGAGCAACCCAACCATCCAAAGTGAGCCCTCCCGCTTCTGGCCCCCGTGTTCCCAGTTCCAGCTGGCGGCAGCTCAGATGCACATCAGAAGAGCCACAGTTAGTGAGCCAGTGAGTTGAGGGGCCACTGACAGGGCCCCTGAAACTGAATCCAAGTCATCCGTATGGTACTCAGGCCTGCTTCCCCACCAGCTGGCCTCAGTTCCAAAAACATTCCTCAGTTTAAAAACAAAAATACAAAGGGGGAATAAAGAGGCTAGAAAATCAATCACTCCAGTATTGCAAACAATCTGCAAACATATTAAGAACTTTGAAATTTGCAGCCTCCTATTCCTTCTCTCCCTGAGCAAGGTCGTTCCACCCTGCCCCCACCTGCAGGCTCTGCGTCTGGCCTCTGCAGCTCAGCCATAATTCCTAGACAAGGACGTCTTCAAGGGCACTTTGAAGCCTTGAGGCAGAAACAGCTTCTCCGCTCAAATAGATTCTTTTTAAACCTTAAGAGCAGCCCAAACACGTGTGCCCCCCCTCATCGTGTTCAGGGCAGTCTGGCCGCCTCTTATTTCTTTAATCCGCACCCAAGGACATTTTTTATTGCTTCTGAAGAGAAGGGAAGGGAGCAGGGGAGAGAGTGAGGTACAGACAGAGAGAAACATCAATATGAGACAGAAAACATTGATCGGTTGCCTCTTACGTGCCCCAACTGGGGCACCTGAACCCGCAACCTGGGTACGTGCCCCTGACCAGGAATTGAACCAGTGACCTTTCAGTGAAGAGGACAACACTCCAACCATCTGAGCCACAGCAGCTAGGGCCTAGCTGCCTATTAAACAGTCTTGCAGATATCTCCTGCTTGTTGATGACATGTACCCCACCCCATTCCCCTCCAAGCTCACCCTCTGCCAAGCCCATCCCCCTAAACACCTCTTTGGAGAAACACAAGACACATGAATTTTCAAGTTCTACTTATGGCTGCTGGTGGAGAAAAGTTTATTTTAAAAACAGTATGATGAAAAAACAGAAACAAAATTAAAAACTAGAAAATAAAAACAGATCACAGATTGTGATAGTAACAAGAGCAGAATTTAAATGTGAGCCTTCATATTTGTTTCTGGGAAAGATTTTTGCAAAGGAACAGGACAAGGCCTTCAGAGGTGAAGTCCCAAGGTCTATGGACACGCACAGGCTTCTCTGTCAGCTGTTCCGCAGATAAGGCCCCTACCATTCAAAGCAGCACAGAAGAAACACCCCTTTGTGCACCAGAGCGCTGAGTCTAGGAGCCTTGCCTGTTGTGGCTGTCACTGACTCTTTTCTTGTTTTTCATTGCAGGGAGATAAAAACTGATGATACATGTACTTTCAAATCGTGCCTGTTGCTTTTTACCCACCAAAACCATCATCAAAGAATAATATACTGTTGCTACTGAAGCATGCTAACCCATTCCAGCAATCGAGTTTGGAATCACCCCATCATTTTGAATTGGCCAAACTGGCCCATTTCTGTTACAGCTGACCCAAAACCAGTGCTGAAATGACCACTGCCTTTAAAAACAGAAGCTACACAAACCTTCCACCCTAACACACTGGTTCGCAACTTGGGGTGATTGTGCCCCCAGGGGGACACTTGGTCATGTCCAGAGATAGTTTGGTTTGTCAGAACTTGGTGGGGTACTACTGGCGTCTAGTGGGTTGAGGTCAGGGAAGCTGCTAAACATCCTAGAGTGCACAGGACCCCCTCAACACACACACACACACACACACACACACACACACACACACACACACACACGGACCCCAGCCATGCTGGAGAACCCTGCTCCAGTAAGCTGCATGCACGCGACAAGTAGCAAAACATCCTTACGCCACATACACCTTGATTCATGCCACATCAATATACAGCACTAAGAAAAAAAGCTAAAAACCATGATAAATACAGAATTAACATGATTCCCATGCGGGCAGCTCCATTAAAAAACTGTAGCAATTTGTAGCAATATCCACTGTATTGCAAAAACTTGTATTTCTTCAAAAATTGAGAATCTCTCAAATTCTTATAGGTGTTCAACACCACCGACAGACATAATTTGTTCACTGGGTGGGACTGTGACTAAATGCATCAGTAGTAGTGATAAGGGTTTTTATAACAATCATTATGGAAGCAACTGCCCCAAAACCACTTTCCTGGACAGCACTGCAGTGAAAACAGTGCGAATCTGCAATGGAGGCAAAGCCAACCTGCTTGCTGCCCTTGGGACCTGGAGTGAAAAGGCTTATAAGGCATGGCCACCCCACAACAGGCCACCCGGGGAGGCAGAACACTCCCATGTGCTTTCTCAGGCCCTGTGGGCAAAGAAGTTCCCTCCTAAAGACTTTACTACAAATTACACTCTTAATCATAATCGCTGCTGATGGAAACGATCCACTAACGTCCTGCCCTCTTACTGGGGGCGCCGGGGAAGAGAGATGAATGGAGGCAGCTCTGATTCCTGCAAAATCTAATAAGCATTTGAAAACTGGATTTACTTGATTTGATCAGCTCTAAAAGGAAGTCTTAAGTATCTGATCAGAGTTATTACAAAATACAGCATTTCCCTTTGGGCACTTTTCTACCACAAAGACTCTATAAAATAGAGGCTGCTTCACAACTGCAGTCACTGTATCCCTTTTTATAGTAACAGGAAGGATGCCTGCGTTGCCAAGGCAACGTGAGACCTCACTCATCAATACAGCACTGTGTCCTGTCATCAAGCACAGTATCCACCTCGTGTGGCTTCCAAACTGAGCCCAGGACAGGGCATGACGTCCTATGCACACCAAGAGCCAAGATGGTCACCAAATGTCAGAAACAAAGATAAAGAGCAGCTATTGGGGTAAAACACTTTCTGAAGTTTTTCTCCAGGTGATCATTCAAGCTGATGACAAGGCGTCTCTCCAATGCAGTCTACGGTTTGCACTGCAGACAGGCAGCCACCAGGAGCATGTCAAAGCCTGAGGCAGTTCGAATACATGGGGGCCCTGAGGTGCAGCCTAGTTCGTCTCAGAGCCCTCTCCCCACTGTCTGTTCGCCCTGCCCCCTTAGGCCCACCCTGCACCTAATCCTGTCCTCCCAGTCCACCCAGGTGGGTCCAGGGCCCAGCCCCTGGAAACCCTCCACAGTGAATAAATAATGCAGATGAAAGTCCAGCAGGATTTGAAGCACAGTGGAATGGAACACAAGGGTGGATTTGAGCCCAGACATGGGTGGGCGAGCTATACACACAGGCGACTGAATGCAGGCAGGAGGCTCTGGGCCTGGGGAGCCAGGACCCGTGTCTGGTACCATATGCAGAAACAGGGAAGTAGCCTCGGACACTTGACGGGCAGGTGAGGACTTAAGTTTGGTTGTTCAAGAACCTGGGGAGCTTGGAAAATATCTAAATGGGAGATTTCGCCAGCAGCCAGTTTAGAGACTAGAGATGATGACAGGAACAATGATGGTGATAACCAGCCTTGACCATGCCAGGCCCAGTTCTGCTTTACATTGTTCGACTCATTTAATTTTTCCAACAAATCTATGCGGTAAGTACTGTTATCATCCCCATTTTTCAGGTCATAAAACCCAGAGGTTCGTTATTTTCCTGGGGTTACAAAACTGGTAAATGGCAAAGGTGAGATGCAAAGTCAGCCAGTCTCACTGTAGAGCTACAGGTTGGGGAGAGGGTGATGGCTGCCTAGAGGTGAAACGCAAGGTCTTGCCTTAACAGGCATGGGTCCCCGAGGAAAGTACATTCCACATTCAGCACGGGAACCTGCAACACGTACTCAAGCCTGGGCTTCTACTGCATGTAAAGAAAAGACTTTTACAACTTGCCCTGGATGATAAAACCTCACAAATCTTGCCCCTCTGTGTTTTCAAAATTTCCAACGGTTCACACACGTGACTTACTATTGCTGTGCAAACTATCTGAAATCATTTCACCTGTGTGCACACTGGCATGGTCTAATGCACAGGTGGCAAACACAAGGCCCACGGGCCAAATCCCGCCTTCCACCTTGTTTCTACCCGGAGGCAGCGCCGAGCTGCCGCTTAACTGTTAAGGAGTAGTTACATGTGTACAGTCCTAACATTACCTTCGGCCCTTTGAAGGCAACCTCAAGGCTGATGTGGCCTCCGGTGAAAATGAGTTTGACACCCCTGCTCTAATTCACAATCAAATAGCAAGTCCAGGCTCAAAACTACATACACAAATCAACAAGGGTTTTAGAGGGTCAGGATGCTTTTCATTTATAAATTCTACACGTTTAAGTGCCCGTCAATATATGATGGATTACCATGTGACAGAAAGTTACTAAACACAGCTGTGTACAAATACTTGCGCACTTGGAAGTCCCATCACAGGACCCTTGGCCAACAAGGAGGCACTTTCAGCCAAACGTGAGCATTGCTGTTGCAGGGCCTGTCCAGTGGAGTCTGGGGCTCGGCACATTGTAGGTAGCTGTCAGTATTTTGTTAAAAATCCGCACCCAAGGACATGTTTTACTGATTTTAGAGAGAGAAGAAGGGGGGGAGAGAGTGAGGGAGAGAGAAACATTGATCCATTGCCTTGCATATTGAACCTGCAACCTAGGTATGTGCCCTGACCAGGAATCGAACTCGCAAGCTTTTGTAGTGCCCGGCCAGGGCTAGGTGTCAGTATTCTAAATAAATAGCACAGGGCTGACTTCAAAGAGGCAAAAGTGAATGCTTTAGGATGATGGAAGTGTTTAAAGCTTACTTGGAGAGATAGCTGCACAACTATATTAACTCAAACTGTTCATTTAGAATGAGTGAACTTTACAGTATGTAAATTTTACCTCAAGAAGGCTGTAACGGGAGAGCGAGGAAGGGAGAACAGGGGATAAGAGGAAAGGAAAGGAAAAGGAACAGAAAAGCAAGTACAAACCTAGGAAGGGTAGGCATCTGTAAACCTGTTTCAGCTGTACCAATATGTACACTGCAATATGTGTCTAGTTGTGGAATTATGCATGACCCAAAAAGTCCCAAAACTCCTGCCTCAGGGGAATGAAATCCAGGGGGGTGCTGTGCAACCTTGGTGGGAATCCCCTAGGGATCTCCTTATAACCCAGGATCCCCTTGTAATTCAGGTTCTATTCAGCAGGTGTGGGTGAGGAGAGAGTCTGCATTTTGAAAATCCCCCTGGTGATGCTGACATTGCTGGCCATGGGCCACACTCTGAGAAGCCCAGGCTTACACCAGCTAAACCACAAAGACATTTGTGATCTCATTTGTGAGGTATTGAGGAAAAGAGTCTTGGGGTTCCTTCAGTGGCTGGAAGATGAAGGACCCCCATGACCCTTTTGCTCCTCACTCAGCCATCCTCAGGGTGTCTTGCCTCGTGATCACAAGATGACTGGCACAGTTCCAACATCACATTCTCACAGGAGAGCAGGTGAGGCGGAATGAAGAGGGTAGGAGCCGAATCAGGAAGGAAGGGGCTCTCTCCTCATACTAATTCCTCTCTGATCCCAGAAAGCCCCCTAGGCATCTTCCCCTTAAAGTCTTCTCGGCAGGCACTGGATCACTTGGCTGAAAGGGAGGCCAGGAGAGTGAATACATGGCAAAGGGGAATGGAATCACCAAGAATGACTTAGGCATGAAGTGACTCATAGCCTGGCCCCAATGTCTACCCCAATCGCTGGGCTCTGTAGGAACGAAGAATGGCTATTGGCTAGACCGTCAAAAACCTGCCTCACTCATGCTCCCATGTGGATGCCCCACTACCAGCAAGAGGGTGGCCCCCCAACAAAGGCCCTGTCAGCATGCTGCTGAAAACCTATCTATCTCCATATACTAAACTGTTTAACAGACTTAGCTCTCTCCGCCTCCTTTCTCCTTGTAAAAAGAAGGTTAGTTCTGCCTTTGTCACACGGTGGAGGGGAGAACTAAATAAAAGAATGGGTTTGCCCACTTTTTATCTTTCCCAGACTGAGCTTTGGAAAGCAAGGGACTGTGTTGACTCTATCATGGATGACAAGTTGACACAGGTCGACACAGGTCAGGCACTCAATGAACGCTGCGGAGTGGACCAAGACCTTCTTTTACGCACCCGCCAACTCTGTCAAGGCCGTTAATGCAAATACCTTCTGGGGATTTTCACACTAGAGAAAATGCTGCAGAATTAGAAGCTGTTAGGAAATGAGAACCAACACGTATGGTACGTAGAAGAGACTGGCTGCTATAAAAACAGAGCAGTGCTCCAGGGCTGTGATTCTGCCAGGCTCATGTCTAGACAGGACATTCAAAAGACATTGCTGTGGAGGAGCTGGGATGGAGGTCAGCAACCTCACCCACCCCACACACTCCAGGGGTGACAAACCAGGCCACGTCTCTCCTGCCGACCTTGACCAACACTGAGGCCACATCCAGGTGATGACTTGAGCCTAGCAAGCAGCAGACAGGATAGGGGAGTGTCAACTTATGTGGTGCACACGTTTTGCTCTCCCTGGGTAAAATAACCATGGGATGTTTATCTTGACCAAGGAATCAGCAGCCCTGGTCTTTGTGCTCATTTGAAGGTGCCCCAAAGCAAATCCACTAGTCTTTTCTAGGCCTAGAAATGGCTACTTAAAAGCTCTGACCCACAAAAGGCAGTGCGCTGCATGCTTTAGGCATATTTTTTCTAATCCTTAATATAACCCCAAGAAGTTGATGTTATTGATCCAATTCTACTGACAGGAAACTGAGTTTCTGAAAGATTTCTTTCCCAAGACAACATTTGAGTTAACGGGCTCAGGCTATATCTGAAGGTGCCCCTAGGAGGTGCTCTGACACCTGGCCACTGGCCCTGTCCTGGGGGTCTGAAGGCTGAGCCTGCACCAGATTCCTGCTGAAGGATCATCTGGAGCCAGGTTGAAAGTGGGCCTTCCAGGCTGAACCTGATCAAAGCCTTCTATCATGAGGATGCTCACCATTTTCTATTTTAAGAAATAATCAAAGCCCTCAAGTTCCCCCTTCCCCAACAAACAGGAGCTTATTCTATTTCAACTAATGTATACTCCAGAACACAGGGAGAGACAGGACAGATTTTGTTTTAAGAGTACACTCTGCTTCTCTCTCAGATGGCTCAGGAAATTCCATGGGAAGGGCCTGCTGGTACGCGCCCATCTGCAGCATTATGGAGTTGGAACAGAACAGGAGATATATATAGCATGCCTGGGAATGACACTGCTGATGTCTTTTTAACACCAAAACCAATTAGTAGATTCATTAAGCGGGACCCTGACTACCTTTTTTTGTTAAGGTTATTTGTTTTGAGCAAGATGGTTTGCCTTGATTAAAGCAACCAGCTGCCAACAATAAATGATAAAATGTTTTAATTTGCCCACAAGAAATTACAATATTGCCCTGGCTGGTGTGGCTCAGTGGACTGAGCACCGGCCTGCAAACCAAAGGGTGGCTGGTTCGATTCCCAGTCAGGGCACATGCCTGGGTTGCAGGCCAGGTCCCCAGTAGGGGGTGTGGGAGAGGCAACCACATATTGATGTTTCTCACCCTTTCTCCCTCCCATCACCTCTGTCTAAAAATAAATAAATAAAATCTTTAAACAAAAAAAGAAATTACAGTATCTTCAATTCCCAGAAAGAACCTAAGCTTGGCCAAATCTTTCCTGTGTTGATGTTTATAATCAGCAGCAGTAAATGAAAATGATTTCATTAAACTCACAGTTCTACAGAGAAGAATAAAACGTGGCTGCCACCCAGCCCCTACTTCCCCTCTTGTTGCATTTGCAAGGCTTTGGCTTGTTCCTGGCAGAACCTAACCGAGTGCCTTGTATACAGTAGGAACATAATAAAATATGGCCTCTGATGCCAGCTAACATTAATGAGAGCTTACTCTCTGACAGATGCTGTATTAAGTGTTTTGCACACCTTATCTTACTTAAAGCTCAGAACCTCGTGCAGTTGGATATACCACTGTCCCCTGTTTCTGCAGAGGAGAGAAGGCTTTTAGAAAGGTGAAGTGACTGAGCAGAACCAGTATTCAAACCCAGGACATCTGTGGGTTTTTTTTTTAATATAAAGTAAGTAAAAGCTATACTGAATAAAATACTTAGGTGCAAGCACACCAATATTTCTCACTGCCAGTAACAGTGATGGGTGGGCATGCTACATATTGAGATTTGCACATTTTGAAACTGCCTCACCATTAGTGACCATTAAATACTAGTTTTTGTTAGAGAAGAAACAAGTTAGTGAATTTACACATCTAGAAACCGAGCATTAGATTTCCACCGCAGCACTCACATGGGATCACTGACCAATCCCAGGGCAGTTTCAGGCCTCGTGGCTCTCACTGGCCTCACTCTCCAGGTCCCTGCAGCCCAGACAGTGAAAGCAAGCCAGCCGCAGGGTGACAGAATGAAGGCAGGTGGCTCAGAATGGTGTACCAGGGCTCAACAGTGCCTATCTGTCCATCCCTGCTCTTTCGGCTGAATTCTGAACTTGTTCTGCACCCAGCAATGCATCCACTCTGACAACTGCTTAAAAGGAGGACTTACAGCTAACCCGGTAATATCAGAAAACTTTAAAAAGAAGAAAAAGAAACACAGGGCAAATGATAAGAATGCAACAGGGAGGGAAAGATGGGTAGATGGCTTATACTATCATTTAGGGGGGAAATCACCGTGAAACAAGTATGCAAGAAAGCTGGACCAAAATCTGTAGAAACAAAGTAATTTAGTGGCTGGGTGCCCAGGGCTAGGGCTTGGGAGGAAATGGGGAGTGACAGCTAATGGGTGAGGGTTTCTTTTGGGGGTGTGAAAATGTTCTAGAATTGACTGTGCCATTGGCTTTACATTGCTCAACTCTGTGAAATGCAAAAAAGAGCATTGAATCGCACACGCTGAATGGGTGAACTGTACGTATGGTATTAAAAAAAGAGAAAGGAAAGCTGGCCAAGTATAAGACCACAGTAAAACCATCCCCAAAGCACAAAAAACTAAAACCACAACGACATGGGAAGAACAAGTGACAATCAGAGCCCTCTGGTCCCTATTTGCTTCAAAGCAGAGCAATCTGAACTCTAAAAATAAAATATTAAGGCATTTATTATAAACGATCTGCTTTGTTTGGAAATGCAAGTAGTTGCAGAATTTGGGATCGGAACCAGAGAAGAAACAGAACCAGTACTAGGCCAGGGAAGGGCATCTGACAAAGCACACATGAGAGGTGCGACAGAGCAGACAGAAGCCTCTTAAAGGCCTGTCTGATCCTACAAAACCAGGCTTCCAGGGCATTCCTGAGGACTCTGACCCATTTGTGAGGTTATTCAACACCCCATTCCATAAAACAAGGCCTTGTAAGTAGCTGAAAATATGTCAGGTAGCAGGGGAGTCTTTCTGAATTTTGGTCTGAAAGCCTCACAGTGGGCAGAGTATTCTTGCTAGACTGCATGGCATTTCAAGGATTTGGTAAAAATATCCTTCTTTTTAAAGAGTCTCATAGAATCCTGAAAACTCCCTTCCTTACACCCAAGACACCTTCAAGACTCTCTCCCAACCCCTCTGGTTTCCAAGAGGCTGTAAAAATCAGTGACTACTGGGGATGACCGCACAAGCTTGTGAATATACTAAACACTGATGAACCGCATACTTGGTCACAAGGGTGAAACTGATGTTCTATGAATTATATCTCAATAACAATTTTTAAACTGTTTTAAAAAATCAGTGCCAGCCCTGGCTGGTGTGGCTCAGTGTACTGAGTGCAGGTTGTGAACCAGAGAGTTGCTGATTCGATTCCCAGTCAGGGCACATGCCTGGGTTGTGGGCCAGGTCCCCAGTGGGGGGCAGGCGAGAGGCAACCACACATGGATATTTCTCTCCCTCTCTTTCTCCCTCCCTTCTCCTCTCTCTAAAAATAAATACAATCTTTAAAAAAAAATCACTGTCAAACACAGAATTACCATATTACCCAGCAATTCCACTTCTGGTTATATACCCCCAAACACTGAAAGCAGGAACTCAAACAGATACTTGTGTCGCCATGTATATAGCTGCACTGTTCACAAGAGCCAAAAGGCGGAAGCAACCCAAGTGTCGATCAACAAGCAAGTGGATAAGCAAACTGTGGTACATCCATATAATGGGATCTGGTTCAGCCTCACGAAGGAATGAAACATTCTTTTGCATGGATGAACCTTGAGCCCCCTATACTAAGTGATATAAGCCAGTCACAAAAGGATAAATATTGCTTCATTCCACTTACATGAGGTACGTAGAACAGACAAATGCATAGAGACAGAAAGTGGAACACTGGTTACCAGGGACTAGGGGGAGGAAGGGGTAGTGGGGAGTTACTATTCAATTGCTGCATAGCTGTTCTGTTTAGGACGATGAAAAGTTCCGGAAATAGAGGTGATGGTTATACAACATTGGGAATGCATTTAATGGCGCTGAATTGTACATTTAAAAACAGTTAAAAATGGTACAGTTTTTGTTATAGAAGTTTTACCACAATAAAAGACAAGTCAAAAATATCAGGGCCCTCTCATCTGAGATTGCACACTCGCTATCCGCTTCAGAAAATGAGCACCCTTTTGGTATCACAGATCTGAAGTCAAAACATTTTCGTTGCATGAGTCAAGTTTCAGTTGATTAAGTAGCTTAAGATAACCCTCTAGAGTCATCACTGTCCCACGGAACTTTCTACAATGATAAAAATTTTCTTTATCTCTGCTCTCCAATACAATAGCCACATGGGGCTAGTGAGCACTTAAAATGTGGCTTATGCAACTGAGGAGCTGAATTTTAAATTTTATATAATTTAAATAGCCACGTGTGCCAACTGGCTGCCATACAGGCCAGCAGAATCTAAAATCCTAAACTTCCACACTTCCAGCATGCCATACAACTATCTTATATTGCCAAAAGCCACATGCAGTTTCCACAGTTCCAGAAAGTCGGATGATCTTCCCTTGAGCTCTGGGCCATTTTTGTGGGATGAAGCTCCTAGCAGTGGCTATCAAAGAAGGGCAGAGGGCAAAACATGAGAGTGTCCCTCTCTTCTCCTGTGTTCTGTGAGGAAAAGATGCTCAGTGCACAAAGTGGGAGAAGAAAGCTCATGTGGGACAATGAGAAGTTGGGCCTAGAACAAGACTCTGACGTACTTAAAGGAAAAGAAGCCTGGCTGCGCAAGCTCCTGAATAGGGCATGATGGTATGCTTTAAATATTTCAATATGTAAATTAAGCTCGGAGAGGGAGAAAAATCACCATTCCTGTTCAGAAACTGGAGCGCAGGGCCAATGATGAGCCTCCACTGTGTGCGGAGTGCCTGGTAGTCCTGTCCCGCTAACCATGGGGCACCTAAGGCTAAATGACTATGGGACTCACAGACGCACAAAGAGTGTTCCTTCTCCTCCAGCAAGAATGAACTGCTTGCTCCTGCATGTCCTCATGGTCCATTCTTCTATTCTCTGTATGGTACTTTTCAGTATTAGATTACAGTAAGTTAGAGAAAGCCTATTTTCACTAGGTCACTAGCTCCTTGGAAGGCAAAACCAGTATATAAATACATCCAAGTAAATATATTGATGTAAATGTATACTATACACAAAAATATGGTTTTTGATATCCACAGGCATGGGTGTGCGGCCTTGTGCCAGATGCATAAATGGTCATGCCACCTCACTGGAGCACTGTCTACAGGCAAGACGCTGCTAGGCACTTTGCCTGCACTGCCTCACAGAAGCCTGTTGTTGACCCCAAGAGTTTCTGTTATTACTCCCATTTTATAAGTAAAGAAACTGAGGCTAGACTAGACAAAGAAACTAACCCACGACCCCAGTGCTAGTTAATGGTCAAACCAGTATCTGATCAGATTAAAGTCTTAAGTGGTAAACTCTTTTAAATTTTTTTCAAATTTTTATTGTATTGTGTCAAGAACAAGTAACATGAGATCTATCCCTTAACGAACTTTTCAGTACACGGTAAGGGTAAGTCCAGTCTTGTGGACTCCAGGTATGATGTTGTGTAGCAGGTCTCCAGAGCGGTCTCATCTTGCTGAACTGGAACGTTATGCCTGTTGGTTAGTAACTCCCCCTCCCCCCACCCCCAGGCCCTGACAACTACCATCCACTCTTTGATTCTATGAACCTATTATAGAGACTTCACATAAATAGAATCATGTAGTATTTGTCTTTCTGTGACTGGCTTATTTCACAATGTCCTCAAGGTCCATCCATGTTGTCACATATTGTAGAATTTCCCTCTTTTTTAAGGCTGGATAGTATTCCATGGCAATATGTGCAAAAGGTTAGAGAAGGGAAACACCAATGTCACAGGAGTAAACAAAAGTGACACAGAAAGTCACATTGAGAGGGTTCAGGGAACTGGGCCCCACAGAAGGTCCCAGGCCTCTTTATGGAGACTGGGAGGTTTTCTGAAAAGGATGCTGAGTGCTTGTCCCTGTCTGCAGAGGGCATGAGCAAGAGAGGCCTTTAGAGGACAGATGTTTGTATGAACATAAAGGACTTCTTGACCCAGGAGGTGAGGGGTGCTCCTCCAGCCTCAGAGAATGTGGGGCTGGGTGGCAGCTCACCCCACATTTTCTCTCAAGCTCTTCTTCTGACTGGAAACCACAGAGGGAACTCCAAAAGGCCAGGCTCTCGGCCTCCTTGATCCAAGACGATGGAGAGTGAAGAGCAAGCTGGAGCCAGGTCTTGGAGGGACAGCTGTCAGCAGGAATGCCACTACCTGACGTTCTCCACAATTTGAATACAACAGGCAGAGAGGAGAATGTCCAGGAAGTCACCAGGACTCCACAAACACAGAGCCGTGGCCTAAGCATGTTCACAGCAGTTTTAGTCAAAAGAATAAAAAACTGAAAACTCAACTGTTCATGAGCAAGAGAATAGAGAAAACAAATGTAGAACAGTCACACAATGTGAGGCAGTGACGTGCAAGCGCGTACATAGTGTGCTGGACACTACAAGCTGGGGTGGTCACTGACCAGAGAGATGGGGCTAGAGGGGTAAGCGGGAGCCCATCCCCGCATGCCTGGGAATCCCCAGCAGCAGTTTAGACTGTACTCCAGCCAGGCAGACACCAGAGGAGGGTAAGCCAGAGAGTGACATGATGGATCCATGACAGAGAGGGTGATGTGTGGACAGAGGGACGGAGATCCCTAAGGCTCTTGTGATAATGGTCCGGCCCTAGATGACAGGGTGGGACCCAGATGATAGGGATGGGGTCATGAGAAATGAAGGAGGCAAAACTCCCTGTCTTGGATGTCATGGGAAAGGTGGTGGGGGAGGCTGTTAACGTCTACTGCCTCCCAGCGCACATGGCTGGTGATTCCACTAACACAAACGGTGGAGACTGGACGACCGGACGGCAGGGGAAGACCGCAGCATCTCAGAACTGGAAAGCACCAGCCAGATTTCCTAGTGGACCATCTCGTGTACAGACAAGCAACCAGTTCTTCTCATAGGCCGACATCTGAGGCCACAGTTTGCGCGGAACAAGCTAGAATGAGAGAGCTGAGGCTTCTCTACTTTAGTGAGCATGTACTAGAGAAGAGGGAACAGGACTCATCCAGCCGTGGTGCCCTATGCCCTCAAAAGCCCTCACCAGTCTCAGCTCCCACCACAAGGTTCTCCAGCATAGGCCTATGCGTCAGTCCCTGCCAACCTCTCACTGGAAAAGCTCTCCTCACAGCCCACCCAAATCCTGTACAGTTAACGGTTCCATCTAATTGTTTGGTTATGTCTTGTAAGTTGATTTGGCTTCTCTTGCAACCAAGCTGTATGACCAAAACAGAGGCAGGGACAGAAAGGGGCTAGCTGACCAGGGCTACCAGGAGCTAAACACAAGTCTCGGCTACTAGGTTCCACCGCGGCCCTACCGACCTGCCATGAACCACAGGAGCCAACTGCTGGTTCTGTTCTTGGTGGCCTGCGCACATCTGAGTGTGGCCGAATGACAAGTGCCAATACCAGAGCTTGCACAGGAGAAACCAAGAATAGATGGATTTGAAGTGACTTTTTTGAGGCCCGAAACTCACTCCTCATTTTTTGTTCCTAATCTGGCAAGGTAAATCAACATCTAGTTAACTGTACAGTCTAATTCAGGAGCCACTACTACATGTGGCTATTTAAATTTAAATTATTTAAAATCAGATGCAATTAAAAAATCAGTTCTCTAGTCTCAATAGCCACATATGGCTGGTGGCTACCATATGGAACAGACGCAAAACATTTCCATCCTCACTGAAAGTTCTAGTGGACGGAGCTGTACCTCATGTGTGGTAACTCCTTCTTGAATTGGCGTGACCATAACAGGCACTCGCTCTGAAAATCATCGTTACATGCCAAAGTAGCGAGTATTCTTTCAACTTTTAACTGATAAAGATAGAATTGTGTACCGCAAAGGACATTCAACAGTCTTTAGTACAAAGGCACTGAGTCTTCTCAAGTCCTTCAGTCAAAACTGAGAGAGTAAAAGACAACTACAGGAAAGGAGAGCGGAAGAGAGTGACACAGCCCGCAGTGCTCTCCTGACTGCTCTGCTATCAGAAGAATTATTTAGTCTCATCCTAGAAGATTAGGAATAGGTGAAAATTAATGGACCATTAATAAGAAGCAATTATTCTTTAGAAATAATTTGTGACTGATAAAAACAAAATTAAGTGAAGTGGAAATCAGGGTGGTCGAGGAGGGACACAAGGAGAGCAGGAACGAGTTTTGCAGTAAGAAAACTGTCATTACAATCCGTCATGTTTTCAAGAGAGCTTTTAAGTCTGAAGATGTAACTAAAACTGCTTACATAATATTGGTTATCTAGCTAATAAAAACAATCACTGTTAAATTGTGTTCATAACACAGAGCTCTACTGGGGAAAAAATTAACCCAAGTGCGGGGAAAGCATCCACTTAAGGCTGTCATAATATTTCACCACCAATTGTCACCCCTGACTGGTCCTCATGAGAACTGGATACACAATTAATGGCAGAGAGAAGAGGAAAACCGGCTAAGAGACGATACTACCCCCATGCACAAGGATAGTGGAATGCTGAGACCACGTGCCCACGTGCTACGCAAAGAGAACATACAGGAATGGCGGGGCGAGGGGGAGTGTAAAAAATAAGCACAGCAGAAGAATCCTGTTTTGCCCAGTTCACAATTCATACGGTTATTTCAAGTGAAGGGCACGTATTAAAGTTGTTATGAAACGGGCCCAGAGCCCTGCTTTGTTTTTTTTTTAATCTTAAATTATTTTTTGTTGTTGTTCAACAAAGGAAAAATATCTTGAAGTTTTTGTATTAACTTATATGGTCATAGATTCATTCTTATTTAAAGAAACAATAATATATTTTAAAGAGGATACAGAAATACTGTGAATAAAATATATTTAATGAGATTATTAACATAACCAGATGATTTTCACAAAATTAATAATAACACAAATTCCGATCTCAAGCCAGTTATGTACAAGACTCGAATTATTAAGTAGATAAATTAATTAATTAATTAGTTGCCCTGCTTAATGAAGGCCTTTAAGTGCCCAGTGAAAGACTTGAGCTACAATACAAGAGCCTTTCCTGCTCTGTGTTTCTGGTATTCATTTATGCCCTCCTCCTGCATACACAAAGTGTAGTAGAAATAAATACGAAAAGTGAGTGAGGAGAAAAACAGTAGGAATACAAAAATGGAGCCAAGAAGGAAATGAATCTTATGTCTCTACCACAGCAATCGGGGTTCCTCACTGGTTGACTTTGGCTAAACCAACAGTGAACGGTTATTTTTTTATTTTTCAACCACAGTTTACATTCAGTACAATTCTGCACCAGCTTCCTATGTATGGCGAAGTGGCCAGAAAACCACGCACCCTACAAAGTAGTCCCCTCCACGGCCCCAATATCCCGTTATCTTCACCTTGCTGACTGTAATCTCCATGCTGCAATCAGCACCTCCATGGCTGTTCTGCAACTACTAATCTGTGCTTCTTAATCTCTTCACATATTTCACCCAGTCTCCCTCCCCTCTTCCCTCTGACAGCCGTCAGTCTGTTCTCTGCATGAGTCTGTTGCTATTTTGCTTGTTATTTTATTTTGTTCATTAGATTCCACATAAAAGTGAAATCATATGCCCTGGCTGGTGTGTCTCTGTGGATTGAGCGCTGGCCTGTGAACCAAGGGGTCACCAGTTCAATTCCCGGGCAGGGCACATGCCTGGGTTGTAGGCCAGGTCCCCAGTTGGGGGTGCACGAGAGGCAACCACACATTGATGTTTCTCTCCCTCTCTTTCTCCCTCCCTTCCCCTCTGTCTAAAAATAAGTACAACCTTTTTGTTAAAAAAAAGTGAAATCATACAGTACTTGCCTTTCTCTGACTGGCTTATTTAACTTAGCATAATGCTCTCCGGGTCCATCCATACTGTTGTAAAGGGTAAGATTTCCTTCTCTGTGCTGCGTAGAATTCCATTGTGTAAATGTACCACAGCTTTTTTATCCACTCATCTACTGATGGGCACTTGGGCTGCTTCCAGATCTGGCTATAGTAAATAGCGCTGCAATGAACATAGGGGTGCATATATTCTTTCAAATTAGTGTTTCCGGTTTCTTTGGATATATTCCCAGAGTTAGGGCATCTGTCTAGTCAGCCAACATGAACTAGTTGCTCACAATCAGCGAGTGGTATCTGTGAATAGGTGCTAGGAAGGCACAACACTAGCTTTGGGGGAAATGACCAGACCTGATCTCACAGATCCAATCTCAACCCAGGTTGGTAGGCCCCCCCCAGCAGATGAGATTCTTACTAGATAAAACATGGAACCTAGAGAGCTGGGGCCAGCTACTGTCACCCTCTCATCCTGCTGTCCATCAGTCACATAACATGCTTTCCCTGGGTATCAGCTCAACAATGACCACCAAGTCAAGGTCACCCCCTTTCCACAGCCTGTCAGGTCCCCAAGACAATGATCTGTGTGAGGACCTTGCCTTCTGCCCACTCTGGGGAAAAACAGAAGAAGCTTCTGTCCCTGAGAGCTTAGGGCTCTGGCCTTACTGGAGGTAGGAGAGACCCTTTCGTAAAAGCGTCATTCCATTTCCACTAAGCGCACCCCCGCAGAGATCCAAGGCGGACTGAATACCACAGCACACTCTGCTTCATCCCACAATTGACATCTCACACGTGACTGATCATTTCAATGCCACCGTGCCCTATGTGGCCATGGGGCTCGTTCTAAAGCAAGGGAACTTTCTACCAGGATGGAAGTGTTCCAGATCAGTGCCGTCTGATATGCTAGCCGCTAGCCAGGTGACTACCAGGCACTTGACATGTGGCTGCAAGTGTAAAATACACACTGGTTTCGGATGACTTGCTGCAAAGAACAGAAGGTAAGATATCTCATTCATAATTCTTTATAATAATTACATGTTGAAATAGTATTTGGATACACTGGGCTAAATACAGTATTTTATTATGCTAATTCCACCTGTTTGTTGTACTTTTTTAATGCAGCTATTAGAAACTGTAGGATTGCATATGTGACTGGCATTCTTCTGTAGTAGCCAGCACCAATCTATACTATTACTTTGTATTTTTTTTTTAATTGAATTTTCACTTTTAGTCATTCTGAAAATATACATGAAATGACACTGTGATGTACTAGTTGTATTTTTACAATGAAAGAATCCACAGAACTTTCCGTGTAAAATGGGAGAGATAAGTTTGCCCACGTGAAACCTAAAACCCCCTTGTGTACCACACCACTTGGGAGATGCTGGCCCAGGGATGGGTGCCGGTCTCTTCGCTGTTCCTTTTCATCCACAATAAGGACATAAATCGAAAGTGTACATTTAGAAATGTTCATAGCAATTTGACACAGTAATATGATACCCACATATTCTGGAACCTAATATCTAATCTCATTTAATATTTAAAAATTGGGACTTGTAATTTCTATGTCTTTTATGCTTTATTTTTCTAGTAAGTCTTTTTATTGTATTTTACCAGGATATTAGTCAACAGCAAATTGGAAATTTGAAAAACTAAAAACAAAGAAATGGTCCTTCTCCAGGGTTAGTTTGAGACACACTGGCCTAGACTACAAGAAAGAATTTTCCATGGGCCTCTTCCGGAGTGATGACCGAAGAGCCACGGTCCTCAAACAGACCCAATGTAGTGTCCCTATGACAAGAAACAGTACTAAGATCTCCCAGACCCCACCAATAAAGACCAGCGGAGAGGGGAGGGGGGGCGGGGGGCTAATTCCTAGCAAACCAGAAATTCTTTGAAATGGAAGCATTTTAGTTCAAAATTTTGCTTGAAGAAATGAGGGGCCCTATCACTTTTGAGGAGTAAAACAACCGTGTATCAAGGAAAAGACACACGAAATCCTCATAAAATGTGGACTGATAGTAGTGAGCTTGATCTTGAGAGGGGTGCAGGAGACATGGGCAGCATGGCCCATGTGTGAGAGGACTTGGTTACAATCCATCAGGGAAGGCACAGCAGCAGAGAAGCTAAAACTACTTCACTCTGGAGCCAATCACACTTGGATGTGAGGTCTCGCTTGCCACTTACTGTGTGACCTTGAACAAATTACATAACCTCTCTCCATTTCAGTGGACTTACCTTTTGCAATAGAGAATCTCCAAAACCTTGAGATTTCTGTTCTCCCAGTAGGTACTTACTACTCCTCATATCATTAAGAGGAGTCTGTTTCCCCTCCTCTTGAATCTGGGCTGGCCTTGTGACTTAACTTTGACCGCAGAATGCAGCAAAAATGACATTCTGGGACTTCCAAGCCCAGGCCTTAAGAGAACTGGCAACTTCTGCTTCCTTACTCTCGATGTGCAGCTGCCACACTGTGAGGGACGGACTCCCTGGACTAGACTGTGAGAGGTCATTGAGCTCCCGGATGACTGCAATAGCAGGAGTCACTCAGCTGCTACTAGAGGGACCAGAAGATCACTAACCACTCAACTAAAGCCAACCAACCCCAGAATCCCGAGAAATAATAAGCTTGCAGTGGTTTGTTACATAGGCATAGATAACTGAAACATCACTGAAAGCAGGATAAAAACAGTATAAAGGGCCCTGGCCAGGTGCTTCAGTTGCTCGGAGCATCATCCCATGCACGGAAAGGTTGCAGGTTTGATTCCCTGTCAGGGCACATACCTTAGGTTGCACGTTCGAGCCCCACTTGGGGCATGTAAGGGAGGCAACTAATAGATGTTTCTCTCTCACATCGATGTTTCTCTCTGTCTCTCTCTCAAATCAATAAACATATCGTCAGGTGAGGCTTAAAATAAATAAATAAGAAACTGACTAAATAAATAAACAAACAAACAAATAAAAATAAAAGACTGTGTGATGACTGGTTATAATGGTGCTTGGCACATCACTGCTTGACAGTGGGCAGCGGTTGCTGTCTGAGGAGCTAAAGTTAGACTGCCTGGGGATGAACATTCAGGTTTGTGGGGGGCACTGGTGGGCCCTGAGCAAGAGCATAGGAGGTGACAGGGAAGGCTTTGTGGAGGAAAGCCAGCCCTGGACCTGAAGGATGACAATGTAGCGTGGTGATTTCTAAACCTCTGGTGCACGAAGCCCCGTGGACTTCTGGGCAACCACATCGTGTGCATATGCCAGAGGCTGAAGGCCACCATGGCAGAAGCCCAGCGGTCACTACAGAGTCACAGTAGACAGGGCAGCTGCCGGGGCCTGGGGGCCGATGGTGAGGGGCAATGGGGAACAACAGCTAATGGGGATGGGCTTTCTCTGTGCAGTAATGAAAATGCTCTCAAACTGACGGTGGTGATGGCTGAACGACTGTGGATATACTGAGAACCATGGATCTGTGCACTTTAAACCCTTTCGGTGCGGGTGCCGGATATATCCGGCACCCATCTGATGACCTGTGTGGACGAGCGCCGGATATATCCAGCATCCATCTGTATATAATTTTTATAAATTTTACTTATATAATTGATAGAATTTTATATAGCTATCTCTTAATATTAAAGTTACAAACAGCACTTGGAAAAAAGCATTGTTTTATTAAGCATAGATCTTATATAAGGTTAGGAAAGTCTTCACACAAAGGAGGACTGACCATGTGCTATGTGCGCGTTTTCGGTGCGGCACCTCGTACAGCGGGAGTGTCGTGGTGGAAAGAGCGCTCGTACCAAAAGGGTTAAATGGCTGAAATGCGTAGTGTGTGTGGATATTGTCTTCATAAAGCTATTGTTACAGAAAGGAGAAAGGGAGGGTAAAAATGAAGGGGTGAGATGACAAAGGAGCAAGAAGCATTCTACAGAGTCATCCGGGGGCTGAGATGCCAGACTATTTGACATCAACATGAAGAGCTGGGACCATGTACCCTGGGGACAGACCCTGCCATTCCGAAGGGTCAGTTGTTTGGCATGACCATTGCCACCTGTTCCCTTGAACAGTGTGTGTGTGTGTGTGTGTGTGTGTGTGTGTGTGTGTGTATCTACGGCTCACTCACACCTGTTTTCGTTTCGCTTAAATCACAATCTGAACTCTGCAAATCACATGGCTTTTAAAAAGAGAACTTTCTAGGCAAAAGGAAAGCGACGCTTCCCAACAGAAAAGCGGATGAGGCCTACATTCAGGAGGAGGGGATGCAGAGGCCTAGCGCACCCCATAGCCTCATGCGCTGAGCCTGCGCACTCCACATTCAAAGGTGGTCCCCAGCTATGAGGTGGGCAGCGAGCAAGCGAGGGCTCCTGGGCCACGGTACCCCAAGGTCAGCCACCCTCAACCATTGCCTCTCCCTTCTGGTGCAATTTGTTCTCAAGAGGCTGCAGGGCAGGGCCATGCAAAGTCTTCAACTGCTGCCAGAGCCAGCTCAGCACAGAGGCGGCCCCACAACACCAGGCAATATCATCGTCAGCATCACCACACCACCTGCCCTGGGAGCACTCACTATGCCGAGCAATACAAGTTATAGTTTTTTATGTCCTCCCAACAAGGTCCACCAGGCCATGTACCAATGCCCCCCACCCACCCAAATCCCCATCCCTTGCCTGCCCACGTCAACCTATGTTATAAGTCAACCCATTTTGTTTATAAATCAATCAGTATTATTGATACAGAAGCTGAGATGTTCTGTCAAAAAAATGCACCACAGCAGAAGGTTGGGGGCATGTGAATGAGAAGGAAGCATCCTTTAATCTTGGAGAGGAAGAAAGATTAGAAATAGAAATAACAGACTTTGACAGTTGTGTCACCAGAGTCAGGACATCAGAAGAGAAACCACTGACATCAGGCAGACTTTTAGCAATTTGCCCTGAAGGTCCTGCCAAGTCCAAGTCCTCAGAGCCATCACTAAACAAAGCCAGAGCCCCAAACCAAACTTGACTCTCTTTGCCTGCTGACCTGGGGGTCCTTCCTGCTGCCCAAGGGCCTGGAGATGTTCATTCACACGCACAAACTGAACTTGCTCTTCCTATGTCCAAGTGGTTCTAGCATTTAAGTGTTCAAGAATAGTTTTAAATGCAACTTTGAGAAAGGATGAAGAACCCTGATTTCTTGGGGACCCACTCTCAACTTTCCCTACTCAGCCCCACCCTACTATGGGCCTGGGGGTGCCGCTCTTGAACTTCTAGCTTGCATCCCTACATTCTCCTTATCTAGGGCAAGGGATGGAAAATACACAGGCCAAAGGACGGCAGGGACCTTCATCTTACCTCAAAGTCATCCCTCCTTACTAGGGAACAATGGGCATCTCAGTAAACAATTTTGACCCACAGAATGTCTTGGAAAGCTCAACAGGCCTCAGGAAACATGCTCTGTAATTCCACGATTTCAAACTCCTCTACCGACACACTTCCCTAATCCACCTTATGAGTATTTGCTGAGCACTCAACCCGTGTACCAGGTGTAGCTGCTGCCAGCAGAATGCAATTGTCAAACGTCAGTTACAACCCTACTATATGCAAAGACTCTGAGGAGGGGCTGGATAATCACCCAGCCTTCCTCTGCCTGGGGTGGCACTGAGACCCAGTCCTTGCACTCAAGCTAATAGAGAAGATAAAGGCTAACCGGCTTCAGCACATCCTATGTCAGGCACTGATTTATGGACATTAATTCCTTCATCCTCAAAGGAGTGCTATCTCCCTGTGTTGTTCTTCAGCTCGCTTTAAAGGTGAAAAAACTGAAGCTCAGGTATGTCAAATAACCTCCCTGAGGTGAGGCAGCAGGAAGGGGTGTGACAGCATCAAACCCAGGCAGTTTGCATTTCAATCTACTCGCCTCTAGAGACTACAGTAGCCACCAGCACAGGGTCCTGCTTCCAGGGGGCACCCAATAAACATCTGCCGAGAGGGAGCTTAATGTGGCATGGGCAGAGACAAGACAATGTGCCTTAATTCAGACCATGAGGAGCCCAGAGAAAGTGAATCCTCAAAGGGAAAAGGGGATGGGGGCATTTCAGGCTGAGGGGAGAACAAGACTTATGTAACACTGAGGCAGTCTGACAGCTGAGACATGGTGATTCTACCCACTGGCTGAAGGTATTTAACCAGTTCCAAGCAACAGGTGCTTGCTCTGCCTTCATTACACCGTGCACATAACACAAGCACTAAAAAGAATAGTATATTTGGTAATTTCCATGCAGGGAGGTAATTAAAAGGAAAGAAAACATCACTGGTGGATAAAGGGTCGCACCCACCCACCCACCCTGTCCTAGGTCTGCCTTGCCCACCGCCAGGGAAAGACATCTCTCGATGCCAGAGATTGGTGAAAAGGAAAGGAATTATTTACTTAAAAAGTTACACAGACCTAGAGTCATGACGTAATGTCTTCATTGAGATCCCAAAGTCCTTTAGAACACACACAGACGCACAGTCCTTCCTTCCCCTCTGCCCAGTCCGGCTACCGTATCTCAGGAAAAGAAGTCCGTGGCTCAGGCAGCCCCTCGGTTCCAGCACCATCAGCTGTGTCACCGCCATGGTCTCCAGTTAATCCAAAACCATGTGGCACCTTCTCATGGCCCACCAGCAAGAGTCCTTTCACCCCCTTTCTTCCCAGCAAAGTCTCTCCTGCTTCCTAAGCCACGTGGCAAAAGGGAGCACCCCAAAGCCGTGTGGTCCCAACCTTCCTACTTTTCTCCCTCACACAGGCACAGCAACCAGAGGACTTGCCTCCCAGTTCCCTCGTGTGTTGAAGTCACTCCCATCTCCCTGGCTTAAAGCTTGGCCACAGCTATTTAACATATCCATGAAAGCAGTTAAAACTTATAGATACGTTAAATGACTGTGCCAGAGGTTAGTAGCAAAACTGTTGCTATGCAAAACAGCTCTCAATGGCCCTGCTCCATGTGTCCCATCCCCGAGCTCAGACTTGTGGGGGTGAGGACATCACACACACACACACACACACACACACACACATATGTGTGTGTGTGTGTGTGTGTGTGTGTGTGTGTGTGTGTGTGTGTATATATATATATATATATATATATATATATATATATATATATATATATAAATACTTCCTGGACACCCTGAGTTCTGGACCCCATTACAAAGCCCAATTTGGGGGGCCCCAGGCCGCACCCTGTATCAACATGACATCTTCAGAGAGCCTATACGTTCAAGGTCTTTCGGTCTTTTCTGGCCATCACATCACTCAGGACAAACTTAGGAACAAAGGTTGACCCTCGAGAACTGCAAGGTTGAATCTCATTAAGACTGATATGGCCTTGTGTGACCAAATAATGATCAGATTCTGGGGTGGGTTATAATAAAACCTCAATAATCAATACTTTTCTGACGATGATGTTATTTTTCTAAGTTCCTCACCTCACAAACCCTCAAAAGAACAAACCACGGTACTACCTGGCACCAAAACTGAACACTCCAATTTTTCCACAGCAACCCTAATGCACATAGAAATTTATTTCACATTTTAAACCTTCACACGTCTTCCCATTTTTCCAATATCAAATGAAAACAGTCGCCCTTTCCAATGTTTGATTCTACTAGATCCCTCTCCCCCACAGCTGGCTCTGATGGGTGAGTGGGTGGTATGGCCAAACCAAGTTTTGCCACCCCAAAATGTGCTTTTTGGGGTACTGATTTAAACTGGTTAAGGAACAAAAGCCTCGGAAAGAACCTTTGACCCTCCCCCTTTCTACCTAAAGGAATTCAAATAGAAAAACCTGTGTCAGGAAGAGACTCAACATAATCACCCTAGCACACATGAATTAGCACACGTGATGGACAGGAAGAAATCTAGCAAAGTGTGCTTTCCTCTGTGTCCCATTGTTTCTGGGTGGCCCGGCAAGAATTTTTTTACCATATGTTTGCTTTCTCCTACCTGTGAATTACCCACTTCTCCTTTGTTTTTTGTTTTTTTAAGATTTTATTTATTTTGGAGAGGGGAAGGGAGGGAGAAAGGGAGAGAAACATCAATGTGTGGTTGCCTCTAGTGAGCCCCCTACTGGGGACCTGGCCCACAACCCAGGCATGTGTCCCGACTGGGAATAGAATCCGCGACCCTTTGGTTCGCAGGCTGGCACTCAATCCACTGAGCCCCACCAGCCAGGGCCCACTTCTCCTTTGAAATCCCTATCTCTACCCCTCTTCTCCTTTGTCCACAATGGCATATAAACCTCAACTGGGGTTTCATACCTTATGACACTCATGCATGTAGATCCGTAATAAACTTTGTCCATTTTCTCCTGTTAACCTGTCTCTGTTAATTTGATTATTAGCCCAGCTAGAAGAATCTAGAAGGTAGGAGTAAAGTCATTTTGTTTACACCCCACCACTTTGCGTTCTGGATTCTTCCCTAGCAGATGCAGCAGTTTCTCAAGCAAAAAATGATGAAAACAGAAGTATGTACTTATAATATTTATATCACTATCCTGTGATGTTTGTTAAATTCTGCCTTAAAAATATGCATGATGGAAAATGCAAACTGGGAAAGATTTAAGGCACTTCCTCCTTCAGGAATGATGCAACTGAAGACTCAATCATACATACTTCCCCCCAATTAAAAACATGTTTTTAGTGACTAAAGAACATTTCCCTTAGGCCGTGATGTCTTCCTGACAGCCAAGGTTGCAGTTGCGTCTCAGTCACGACACAGACAAGAAGCAACCAATAAATGCATCAATAAGTAGCACAACAAATATATGTTTTGGTGTCTCTCTCTCAAATCAATAAATAATTTTTTAAAAAACAGAAGGTTGTTTTTAAAAAATAATCCTTTCCCTTGATTTGTTTCCCTTCCTTTGTACAATTTATATAAAATAATCAGATTTTCACTATGCAATAGTTCTTCGAATCATATACTTATGATCTGTGCGCTTTGGTGGTACGCATGTTATACTGCAGTGAAAAGTGTTTTTTAAATAGCTCACATTAACTTTTTAAAAAAGGCTTTGCCGAGAAAAACAGCATGAAATCAGTTTCCACGTTGCTTACACCCCCACATTACCTGCAACTCCTTTGCAGATTAAAAGACGCGAGATTTGCTTATCTAAAATTCTGCCAAATGTCCTCAAATTTCCCCTTGCTGCTCTCATTAATGGGCAGCCAGTCCGGGGACCAACCCTCCATAGGTCCTAGCAGCTGCCACAAGAGTGGCCCGCGGCCCCGCCAGACCCCTGGGGAGTGCACGCCGGGGGCAAGGGAACCCGGCCAGGGGCTCACGCCCCGCCGCCCAGGCGGCGATCCATCCACCCCTGCCAGTGGGTGACCAACGGGTTCTGCCCTCCGGGAACGCCGCAGAGCATGCAGCTGGGGCACCTTCGCAGGGAGATGCAGCCGCCTCTTGCGCGTTTCCCCAGACGCAGAGCGGGCGGGAGCACAGGCCGGGACGATCCCCCACAGCCCGCTCGGTCTGCCCCAGTGCCCCCTACACCGGCTGCTCACGAGGAGGGCCCCCCGGGCATCAAACGTGGGCCTCGGCACCACGTTAAACACGGTTGCCACCCACCCTTAGCCACCCCCAAGCTCACCCACTCAGGCCAGCCCAGTGGGGACCCTGCCCCGCACTGCGAGGGGCGCGGCCCTCAGTCCAGTGCCCAGCCAAACCTAGCCAGGAGGAAGGACGTTGATCCTACCTCCGCGCCGCGTCCCCTCCCCAAGAACTCCAGATCATTGCCTGCGCGGTCCGTAGCAGACAGCCCCGCCCCCGGGGTCCTGAAGCCCAGGCGCCCGCCGAAACCAGGGGCTCTACCTGAAAACCGATGGTTGGAAGGCGAGGTCCGCGCCGCATTTGGTTCGGCCGTCTTCCCGTGGAGCGGAGAGCCCCGCGCAGTCCCCTGCGTCCCGGCTCCGGCGCCGGAGCCCCCTCCGTGCTCCATCCGGACGTGCTGGCAGCACAGGCCCACTGCCAGAGCCGCTGCGCTGCACCGTTACGGAGCCGCACGCGCCCGCACCCGCCTGCGTCCTCACACAGCATGCGCACACCGCGTGCACGTGCGAAGTGCACACCGGTTCTCACGCCGCGCACGCGCACCGCGTGCACATGCGAAGAGCACAAGGATCCTCAAGCAGCAGGCGCGTACCTCATGCACCTGCAATGTGTGCACTAGTTCTCACAGCGCGCGCACATACCGCGTGAACGTGCGACGTGTACACAGGTCTTAACACAGCACGCCTGCATACACGACGTGCACATACCAGTGTAAACACACTTCCCCATACAGTGCACACACACAGGATGCAGTTTTTCACATAGCATGTGAACAAAGCGCACACACTTGCTCACCCAGCACGCACATGTTCTCACACACTGTGTACACTCATCCTCACACGGCTCGAATACATTCACACACACCAGGCACCCCCCCACACAGCGCTGCTGCGCTCCCTTGGGCCAGTGCTAACGTGTGCAGATGCAGTGGACCCTCCCAACAAGCAGTTAGGTTCCAGTTCTCCGGACGCCCGGGTGGCTGACGCTGGGTCCTCCCTCACCCCAGCCAGGTTCGCGGGCCACCTAGGGTGGGACTCCAGCACTGCTAGCCTGGATGACCTTCGAGGAAGGGCAGTGGCACCAGTCTGATGGACTTCGGCCTTCCAACCATACCCCCAATCCCTGGCTGATTCTAGGGCGCAAATAACACGCACTTGAGAAATCTCTGCGAGGAGGAACCCTAGGGTCTCAGGAGTACGGTTGGGGGTGTGTGTGTGTGTGTGTGTGTAAAGGGTGTCTTCCCCCTGGACATCCTTTTACCCCTGCTATAAGCATTTATCTTTTCAAAATCATAAATATTGAAAAAGACATCTTTGCAGAGCCAGCTCAAGCCTCCAGGTGTTTACTCAGGTATAGCCTCTGCCAGGTGACACTCCATCGCAGTGGAGCCCCGGGCTTCATTTTCTCTGTAGGACCAGCCCTCTGAGGTTCTAACTCTCACCCTTAGGGGAGAGAGAAATACATGATTAAAAAGCCCAATTAAGTTGAATATAAAGGTACAAGGTTTCTTTGGGGGATGATGAAAATGTTCTACAATTAGGTTATGGTGATGGCTGACTGTAAGTATACCAAACACCACTCAGTTCAATTAAAGGGGGGAAAACACACACATACACACACACACACACAAGCAGAGCCCTTCAGAAACCAAAAATCTTGGAAAGAGCCCCTTTGTGTCACAAAAATATGATGAACGTGTTCGTGGCACTCCCAAAGGTGTGGACGGAGTAGGGTGCGACTCTGGTAAGAAAGCCGGAAGGGGAGTTTTAGACACAATTGAGCAGGTAAGCAGGCATGTGGGGCATGGTCCCTTTGATGTAAAGAAAGCTGTTTTTAAAGTTATTTAGGTCATGAGAGCTGTTTACCACTCCACCTGCTCCTTTTTCTTTATTTCTAGAAATAGGACATAAAACATCGTGTAGTTGCCTCTTGCGCGCCCCCTACTGGGGACCTGGCCCGCAACCCCGGCACGTGCCCTGACTGGGAATCACACTAAAAACCCTTTATTCACATGCCGGTGCTCAATCCAGTGAGCCCCACCTGCCAGGGTTATCCTCCCTCCTCCCTTTTTCTTACAGATCTTGGGTATGAGTTTGTAACTCATCCAATTTTGAGCTCATGGCTTGTTGATAGGTCAGAGTAGCATCCTTCTCTAGTTTTATTCTATTTTTTCCTTTTTACTTTCGATTCCACTCCATCCTCTTTGTAGTAATAGACACCTCCTGTGTAACGTTTTTTTCAAACATATATTGTGAAGATATGCATGGTTTTAACTTACATAAATGATATTGCACAAGCTATGATTGTTTTTCCTTGCAGCTGTATACAAATCTGAGTGGTTTACTCTTCTGAAAATTGCATAGCAAATACTTGTCCATCTACTGGGGTTTTTCTTTTTCCCGATTTCCAGGAGTTTCCAATATTCTAGATAATTCCTTGTTTAAAAATGTTGCAAATATTTCACACTAGTCAACTTTTTCTAAGATTAGTAAACCCCCTTAATTTTTATGCCAAAAGTAACCTATTTACAAGCTTCTTATATAGAAATCTCAACTTTACAGTTTCATTGTTTACAAAAAACACTCATATACCCCTTTACTCAGATTCACCTATCATTACCATTTTACCCCATTTATTTTATCATTTGTACTTCTATTTTATCAACTGTTTTGAAAGTTGCATGAGTATATGCTTGGCCCTTCACCCTAAATATTTCAATGTTTCCTAAGAATATGGATATTCTCTTGTACAACCACGTTATCAACTTCAATATGTGGAACACGGATACAATTTTATCTAAGTGGCTTTCTCCACCGTAGAGGTATTATTTTCTTTCAATTTATAAGCAATTTGTAGG